>JABSTQ010011382.1:235000-359764 GCA_013358835.2 Ixodes persulcatus
AAGCATGATGGGCGAGTTTTCGCCTTTGATAGCACTTCAGACACTTGCGCTTGAGTGCGTTTGACTACGTTGCGTCGAGAACCGAAAGCGAGTCACCGGCACATCTGTGCTTCGTATGAAGCGTGAAATCCAATTCAAGGAATCATCTTGGCACGCGATATAAGCAGCAGGAATGTCCTGGTTTCTCGCTGCCGCAACGCAGTCAAACGCAGTCAAACGCAACTATCTGAACCAGGCTTAAGAAGCTCGCGCTTATCACAGGCACTTTAGTCGTACTGGTTACGACGTACTTAAACGCAAATTTTACGTTAATCTTGCGAACACGTATCCAAAATGAATAAAAGTACGTTTATACTTCAACGTATACCATTGACGGGCGCGGCGTAGCGCAGCGCGCACAGATACTGATTGGCCGCTGATATCGAGTTCCTGGTTGTCGGCCAATGAAAGGCGCGCGTTCTGCGCTACGCTGCGTTCACTGCGTTCAACGTCGGAGTATAAAGAGCCCTTAAAGGTACATTTATACTCCAACGTAACGTCGACGGGCGTGGCGTAGCGCAGCGCGCACAGATACTGATTGGTCGCAGATATCGAGTTCCTGGTTGCCGGCCAATGAAAGGTGCGCGTTCTGCGCTACGCTGCGTTCACTGCGTTCAACGTCGGAGTATAAAGAGCCCTTAAGGATCACGAGCAACGCAGCGCGTACAGGTGGCTCCGCGGGAGTCGCGACCGCTCTTTGAAAGCTGCTGCGCGTCCACCGAAGCTCCAAACCCGTACAAGAATCTCCCACATTCCCCGGGTTTCCCGGATTTCGCCTGTCCCACCGATGTCGTATATATGTAAGGGGCACTCGCAAACAGGTGCGCACTCAAAGGGCAGGTCCCCGCTGGCGATGCCCAGAGGAACTGAACCGCGCGCCAAAGCCGCGTCATCCGCAGACACATCATCCACCCCTAGAGCACACACACACACACGGATTGTCTAGGGCGACGCCCTTAGCGCAAACTCCGGTCTTCCTCCGCAACTCTCCCAAGAGAAGTATATGCGCAGTGCTACCTGCGAACTGCGGGTGTACATGCGTACGTTCGCGAGAGGTTGACCACGCGGGGCGAGCTTCCAAAACGAGTCGGTATAATAGAGGTCTTGTCTGCGCCTGGTACAGACCTGCCGCGTTCGTCCTACAAGTGGAACGGAGGTAGAGGGGCTTTCTGCCCTTGACAGTGTCCCACCTATACCGACGCGAGGGTCGTTGGGTTTAATGGCCGGATGTGATGTTGGCTCCTTCCTGCGGTGTTTGTTGTACATGCACACGTATTCTTGTTTCTGAACATAGCAACCTGGAGATGGCTTACCTAGTGATTTCATAGTGCATCTTTGATGAATGCTTAGTTAAGCTTAAGATGAATCGCAGGACTGGTTAATACCGATGTGTACAGCCTCTATCAAAACCAACTGACGGGCTAGTTGGTTACACGTATTCAAATAAACGAGGTACAAAAGGACAAGGACTATAGTTGAAAGAGAAAATATTAAACGTGACTTGTTAAAAAAACGGGTTGCGTGTATGTTTATACAGTCCAGAACTTGGTCTGCCTCAACGGGCGACGAGTCTCCCAGCTGTAGATGAGCAATTTGGCCAGTGCAGTACAACCGCTAGCCTGGGGTCTTTAACGTGCACCACACAGTAGTGATACACAATCGCACGCCGGTATACGATGCTCATCCAGATCGAAACGGGCAGGGGTGGGGATTGACGTGACTTGTTAGTCAGCGCTTGTCCTGCCTTTTCCTTCTACTATAGTGCTTGCTCTTTTGCACCGCCTTTATCTCAATACATGTTCTATTTTCCGTAAGGCAGAAGACCCTTTTAGGTGTCCGGATGGGTTGAGACATGATGGTGGCATTGTACGGTCAGTACCCGGTTGTGTTCGAGCTGGTGGGGCGCACGCGTTTGTTAACGTTCTAAATTCGTATTGTGTACCCAAAGGTACACAATACGAATTTACCCCCAATCTGGGGGTAAATTCGTATTGTAAATTCGTAAATTCGTGCCTCAAGGGTCCAATCTGGGGCCGTTGTTATTCAATATTTTTGTGAATGATTTGGTAGACAGTGTGCAGCATTCAAACGTGCTGCAGTTTGCAGACGATGTCAAGATTTATCGCGAAATTCATTCAACTACTGACTGTCTAATGATGCAAGACGATGTTGCATTGAATATCCGTATACTACCATGTTAAGTTCAGCTATCGCGAGGTCCGATACTATTCGTGACCTGGGAGTGCTGTTTGATTCCCGCCTTTCGTTTACTGAGCATGTTTCTAAAGTTGCGAATAATTCTTATCAGGTCCTGGGCGTTATTTCCCGAATGACGCGGAATTTTCGTACTTACGCTAGCATGATTCATCTATTTCGCGCCCTTGTTTTATCCAAACTTGAGTTCTGCTCAGTCATATGGAACACCATTGGATCGACTCAATCATGTATTTTAGAGAAAGTGCAGCGTCGTCTCGTGCGTATTGTTTACGATCGATGGGTTGGGAGGCGCATCTATTTTGAGCACGAATACTTACTTAATCTGCTTGACCTAGTACCCTTGCACAAAAGAAGATTAGCGCGAGACATTACTTTTTTTGTATAAGATAGTGAACGCTACAATTGACGCACCTTTACTTTTCAGTGCGATTTCTTTCAGTGTTCCTCAAAAGCGTACCAGATTTTCAGGTCTTTTCTACCCGCAGAAAGTTTGTGTCCAGTCCCCAATGACACGCCTTCAGCTCCTCTATAATCGCGATAGGAGTGATTTAGAATTGTTTTCACCCCTTTTAAATTTTAGGCTTAAACCAATTCAGTTTTCGGGGTTAGGGCACCATGCAGCACATAACAAGGCCGCAGTGCGAACTTATATATACGTAACCTAGCGAAGGCCAGCCCGGTGATCATATTGGGCGCAGGCATTGCGTCGCCGTGTACACGCTGCAGGGTCCTCGTGCCCATTGGGAGGGAACACGAGTACCAGCCGAACGATAACGTAACGCTAGTGTTCAAGCTGCACCCGGCGCGGGCCTCCGGTCGGGAATGCAGAAAGTACACCACTACAGCAGCACTACGTGCAATCAGCGCAGTAATACGAGTAGTCGTGTGCTCCTGTTTCTGTTTTGCTTCTACCTTACAGGTGTTTATTAGGGCAGTTACTACTAGAGTAGTTGCGCTCCTGTTTGGGTTCCTATTTTAGTTATTATTTACACGTAAATTTGCTGCGCCGTTAAGCATTATGCGAGGGGGGTACATGGGTGAAAACGCCAGAGACAGATACACATAAACGAGAAAAAGAAATAACATGGTTCACTATAGTATAAAAAATCTCTAATACATCGCAAAAACGATCAGCGTCGGCAACATAAAAAAACGTTTCCGACAATGCATTCCAATAACGTATAGTTTGAACAATATACGATAAATAACAAAAACCTGTACAAAAACAATATTCTTCCGCTTTTTTTTTTTTTTAAATGACCCAACCTTAAAGGGGCCATTAAACAATTTGTCTTCTTTCGCTAAATGCTACTCAAAACCACTTCCTAACGTTAATAACCAAATAAACTTGCCCTAGTTTTTTTTTTTTTTTTTTTTTTTTTCTACGCAATGGAAATCGGCAAATAAATTCCAGAAATATGAGCATCCTTCATCCCCTCAACTCGGAGCCAGAACACGTGGCCTGGTGCCTATCCTATGCCTCCAACGTTAATCATAGCCGCGCTGAGGTCGGAAAAGTAGAAAACGCGTGCTGAGCTCCATGCAATATTGGAGTTCGGCTATTCTCATCACTGAAATGTTTGGACACGAGCCACTACCCGAGTGTCCGCCGAGGAATTGATTGCTACGAGCCGAAGTCGAGTGCTCACGAAGTTCTCGTGTCAAATCCATGAACCACGCTCAACTGTCGTCAGGCGAGTGATTTCGATTCCACAATTACGTGCTCAAGCTTTGCGAAGGCAAGACTGAACGAAATAGTCCCCCTTTATCCTGGCAATTTCACCGCGACCAAGAAACTTCTACTAAGTCAGTGGCGGTCCGTGCGAGTTCATTCGGGCCAGATTACCACCAGTACGCCTCTTTAAAGCCATGAACATTCCAATCCGATATTGTTTTATGACCCCTTTAATAAAACATGATGCGGTGGCAGAATGAAGATACCCCTTCCGCTACCTTTATGTCCCGACTCCCTTATATACGCTTAAAAAAAATTGCTCGAATCGTACGTACTTTCTCGTTTGTTCAAAGGGGTTTCAACCTAATCTGTGTTTCATATCACTGCAACTCCTACAAAGACTTAGTCGCTTATCACAAAGCGGTTTTTACAGCGAAGCTGTTTATGGCTAGGGTTCCGTGAATTTTTAGTGTGCGCTGACTAAAAACTGCATGCTCGCACCGCCGCACGCGCCGCACGCGCACACCTTCCCCGTATAAAATGTTTGAAGTAAATAACCAAAATAAAGCGTTGACGAACGCGCGTGCAAGATGCCTTTTGTTTTAAGCTTTTGTTTTAGAACAGTTACTGCTGCAGATGCCGGCACTGGTGGCGCGTGGAACACCATTCCCTGAATTTTCTTTGATGCTTGGGTAATTTAGCAATAGGTCTATTCAGTAGATTAGTTATCAATAGGCACCATTTTCAGACTAGTAGACTCTCAGGTAGATAATAAAGGTTTATCAAAGATTTGCTGCTGAGCGACCCGCGTCAGCCATGTCTACGCTCGCACCGCCCTCTCTTTGTCGTCGTTCCAAGCTCCTGCGTGCCTAGTTTCCTTTCCTTCCGCTATCCCGGGGTGGTGGTACCGTCGCGCGCGTCTACGTTCCGCCCGGTGGCGGTCCCATCGCGCGTGTCTAGTTTCCTCCGGCTCCTCGGGGGGGGATTCTGTGTCGTGTGCTAAACAGCTTCGCTCGTCATCCACCTTCACAAAGTGGAATGGCTCATGATGTTTTTTTGCTTGTTTTTGTTTACTTTGCTGTTTTTCCGCTGAAGTGTACCAGAGCACAAGAATGTCTTCAAGCATGCAACAACAGCTCTTAGTCCTGGTTTTTCCCCTTCTTGCATAACTCCTAAAAGGAAATAGAAGCCCTATTCTTCTTTTTGGCCTAGGCGGGTTCGTGCTCAGTCATAACCCCCTTTGTCGTTTTCTGCCCCGATGCAGGTTGCCGCGAGACTGCCTTCGTGTACGCCATCACGAGCGCGGGGGTGGCGCACGCGGTTTCGCGGGCGTGCAGCGAGGGCGCTATCGACACGTGCACGTGCGACTACCGACAGCGCGGTCCGTCGGGCCTCGACTGGGAGTGGGGAGGCTGCTCGGACAACGTCCACTTCGGCTACAAGTTCGCCAGGGCCTTCGTGGACGCCGCCGAGAGGGGCCGAGACCTGCGCTTCGTCATCAACCTCCACAACAACGAGGCGGGGCGCCTGGTCAGTGGACACTCCACGATGACGTCACTAATAATGATAACGATGACAGACGTTTGAGTCAGGGGTAAAGTAATTGGTTTGCGTGTTTCTTTAGACAGTGGGAAGTTTGTGAGTCCTATGTGGGGGTCTGCTCGCTCCGCTGTAGGTGAGAAATTCAGCATGGGAACAGTACCACTGCTAGCCATGGGGTCCGAATTTGGATTTTGCGAAACAAGGCCGCAGGAGCGTTGAACGGGACGCTACGGACTTAAACATCACCACACGTAGATCGATATCTTCAACGGATGGCCGTATTTTTGTAAAAAGAAGGGCGCGATCAAGTGAGGAATGGGACGCCACGATTCTCCTCGAACAGAGAGAATGAAGGGAAGCGGCCTCGCTACTCTCCTCCTCGCTTCGGTTCCCCTGCTCGTGTAGACGAACCCCGAAGAGGAGAGGGCGCGAGATTCGCGACGTCACATGTCTGGTCGGCCTCGTTTTTCTCCAAAAATACGGTTATCCGTCAGAGATATCGCGGTATGATCTATGTTTTTTTTTTTTTTTTTTTGCTTTTGCAGCGTCCCGCCTATCGCTCCAGCTTTGTATTGGGAGCTCCCAATTTCGGTTCAGCATCCCTTCAAGTGAATCACGCAGTTGTAGTATACACGACCGAACGCCGGTACGATGACGACCCAGATTGAAACGGACAGAGCTGGGGATTGAACCCTAGACCCCTTTCGTTCTGAAGCACAAGCTTTCGCTCCACGCGCTCCCGAGCTGCAGTGCGCTAACACACTCGACCACCCGATGGATGGGTGGATGAATAGATGTTAATGGCTGCACCCTTTGTAACGGGCGGTAGCTTGCGCCACCTAGCCTAGACCTAAAAAGACAAACATACGATTCCTGCCCGGATGAATGGAAACAAACACCAGTCCAAACACAGCCAGAGTTGCCTGTCTCGCTTATTTTGTAGGCAACCCCAAAAATTCGCTTCAATAGAACTTCCTTCTTGGAAATCTCGTTCAAATTGTCGGAAGGTCTGAGCCGTTTTCGAGTGAAGACTCGCATAACGAAAATATAAATATATAGTAATGCAGAGTTGTAGCATATATGCACGGAATATTGGTTACAGGTATTTGACGTTGTGATACAATGAATTACACCCTTCCGATACTTACGAGTCCGCAGCCCAGCGTACGATCTCCTCAGTCAAGCAAGCGCGTGTTCGCCGCTTCGGAAAGCTAGCAAATTATCCGCCATATGCACGAACACTAAAAATAAAACCGGTCCAAAAGACCCTTTTTTTCTTTTTTTAAAGGGTTTGAGATACCATATGCACGAACACTAAAATAAAACCAATCCAAAAGCGCCCCCCCCCCCTCTTTCTTTTTTTTTAAAGGTTTTAAAATTATGATAGCAGGGTGGTTTCTTTTCAAATCAAGCGCTTTCTCCACAAAACTTCTGAAGTGGATCTAGGTGAGGATGCTTGATTTTTGTTCCCAGTTCTGTCAGTTGTTAGAAATGAATAAGATTAAAAACACTCACAGCTTTTTTTTTTGTAAATGTATTACGCATGGTCTATTTGTTTCTTTTAAACAAAGCCGGATTAACACATTTAATACCAAAAATTAAGAAAAAAAAAAGCCAAACATTGCATCTTTGACGTTTTGGTGCCATATTTGGAGCCTCGGCCAAGGCAGGCGATACTTTGATAAAAATAAATACATTTTTAGTTCACTCACTCCGTCGCCTCTTCACCTCCCAAGCACCTCCAACCCCCTGCCCTTAGCATTTGAGGCTAAAAAACCTGGCAGTAAAACCAACTTGCGAAACTAACCTTTTACCGATTCGGGTGCATGTATGCGTGTGTAGGTACTTTTACAGAAAATGCAATAAAAAAAACTGACTCCGCGCACAAAACGTTAATATCATTGGGTACAAAAGTAAAGAATAAAAATAAATAAATAAATTCCCTTTTTAATAATGTGGGCTCAAATTATGGCTGAATTTACTTTTTGATGGAATTTCGAAATGTATATAAATTATTTCGCTCCAACAAATTAAACTAACGTGGTACCAGTCGATAGCACATATATAGGCCTATAGGCATAAAGTATGTAATAAGTAAAATATATAATGACTTCTTAAATACAATGTTCTAAATATGTCACCAAAACGTCAAAGGTGCGACGTTTGGCTTCTTTTTTTTCTGTCATTTATAATGTTAAAGTGATTTAGCTTAGAGGACAAAATAGACCATCCGTCATACATTTACAAGAAAACTTATTGTAAGTGTGTTCGTTTTTACCTATTTATAATAACTGGGTACAAGCATCAAGCAGCATAAACGTTAATTTCACCCTGCCCCACTCCACAACTTCTGTTGAAAACAAATGCTTAAAAAAATGAAAAAGTGTTCTTGTTAATAGCGGAAATGGTGTTAAAATATATATGTTTTCCAAACAAATAAAAATACCCACCCCCAGGCCCCTGTTCGAGTTCAGATGTAACCACCCAGCATAGATTTTGCCAGTAGTGGACAATGGTGAAACAGCGAACACCATGAAACATACAAACCTAGAACTACACAAGTTGAAGACCAGGTGGGAGTAAATAGGCTTGTAAGTTTGATTAGGTTTCATTTCTTTATGTGACATTCATTATTTTTATTTTCCACATCTCATAAAAACGGCGAACTTTTTTAAAGGGGCCTGTTATAAAATTGTGATTGGGGCTCTGGTTTTGAAGACTGCCAGGGAGTGAAAACCCCAGTAGAAATTAATTGTATTCATCGGTCTAATAAACAGACAATAACGTTTATACCATGTTATAAGAATTTATATAGCCTTGCGAATGGCTTAGTTAATTTTCGCAAGTTTTGGAATGTTTATCAAAGGAATCATTCTAGAAAAGTTTATATTTTCAGCTGGAGTCAAGCCTTCACGGTGAAGGTGAAGAGATAACGTCCCACTTCCGAGCAAACTTCTTCGGTTAAGTCTATGTTTTCACATTTAAATTTAAAGTAAACTGCATCTGAATCACGAATGTTTATTATTCATAGAGCTCAATTTATAACGACGAATATTTGAAGCATGGAGAAGAACTTCCAGCTGCTTCGCAGGAATAGACCCACATCGCGAATTTATATTTTATCATACTGTTTCATACATTTTCGCATCTATACCCTTATATCTCAAATCAAATAAACAACAAAACAAAAAACAGCTAAATAACGGTTTATTAACGAGAACATACATATACTCCGGGAGGTTTTCCCTTAGCATAATCAAAGGAGGCGACCGAGACACCTGCAACAGTTCCGCATATTTTCACGTGCGATGTGAGGTACACAAAAGCGCCGCAAACTCCACACGTTAAAACAGACGCGTCAAAGTGGAAGAACGCAACAAACCCAGCCACACAACATCCATGTTAAAAAAGTCAGGGCTTTTTTTTCTTTTTTTTTTTGGGGGGGGGGGGGGGGAGGGGGGACGAGGGTGAAGGAACACGGAAGCAATGGAGAGCCTGGATTCAAGAGAGAAAGCAACTGAAACCATGGCGAGCGTTTGCAATTTAATGGCGGACCGCCTTTTGCGGAGATTGGTCACGACTCACAAGTACGCACGCGCCATGTTGTCGGGTGGCGAGGAGGAAAGCAAGTGGATAGGAGGAGGTGCCACCTCCTCGCAGCTCCTCGTGCTGCAAACGCGACCCATAAATCACGTGACCCCCGGTATCGAGCAGCTGGAAGCAGTCCGTGATCTAGGCCTCTCTGAGGGAGGAACCGCGACGCCAGCGCCACCCCGGAGACGGGTCAAGCGTCCCAGCGGGTTTCCGTCCAAATGGGGGGCTTTTATCTGTCTCCTTGCGCCGGGGGGACATGAAGAATCACGGATTGAGTTTCGGAAGCAGCGGGACGCTTCCCGTGGCCAGCGTTTCGCCGCTGGGACCCCCGCGGACCCGCCGAGAGACGCCTGGCCGGCCGCAGGCCCATAACTCAAAGTGTCACCGAATTCTTGCTCCCGGTTCTTCCCCTTCCCCTTTTACGCGGTGACCCCCCGGTGGGCTCGGCTGACTATGGTCTTCTGCTTGGGGAAAGAGAAAGCCCCTTCACCTCCGCTTGACTTTTTTTTTTTTTTATCTTACGTGAGTTAGCCACAGGTATGGGACCCGACACGAGTTACTCTTTTATTCGGGTGGAATTTCGTGTCGTTATTTTAAGAAGCTTCGTGCCTTCGGAGGAGGTCGACATAGCGTAAGTCGCCTTGTACTCGACGACAAGTATTGTTGCTAATAGCTCTGTATGATTTTTCTTTTCATGCGACGACTTTATAGGGGATCCCCCGGCGGGCCGTCCTTGCTCGTGTTGGTCTGACCACGTGACGTCGCAATGTCACGTGACCTAATGTTACTTCAGCGTGCCACGTGACAAGTCATGTGATGTCAATTTCCCATGAAATGTCCCTCCCATGAATTGCTATCACATCTTACGGAATGTCGAAGCGAGATATTTTTTATTTTATTTATTTATTTGGAAGAATGATAATCGCCGCGGGCAGGTGACTGTGTCTCTCAGTGTAAAGGCAGCCTACAAGAAAGACAAAAAATAGGTCTGCTGGAAGGTTACTTAACTTAGACTTCTCACTTTACACAGACAGATTATTGCTAATGCAGACACTTTACAGCAGACAGATTATTGCTAATGCAGGCAAGCTTCGACTACTCTGCCATGGCAGTTTGAGTTATTACTAGGTCGAGCAAATGAAGTTTTCGGGGCATATGTACTAAAATCATTGAGCATAGGGACGTCCCGGCATAGAACGGAGGACCATTTTTGAGGACTTGGTAGTAACACCTCTGCAATAGGCCTCCGTAAAATTTAAGGCACCCCAAGGGGGTTCGAAGTTCGAACCCTCAAAGTGGGAACTCCTAGACCAGCATTTTGCATCGAAGTCACCGAGGCCACAGATAAAAAGAAAGGCTGTGACAAGCAAAGACGGCCAGTGTTTAGAACACAGATCTCATTATGTTACGCCACATAAATTGGGAATAACAGTCATCTGTGACTGGGAGTCAGATTTATAGGATACCAGGTATACTGTGTGATTGTCAAAACCTACGGACAAATCGTCCGAATATAGTTTTGCCCCTGCAATCTGCATCTGTCTACCGTCTGTCTGACGCGTTGTATAATTGTTCGAATTTTCCCGCATTATGCGTAGTCCACGCTCATGCACTGTTTATGCGTTTCAATTTCGGAAAACGACAAGGAAACAGCGTGTGACGCCAATCAGATGAGAACATTATCGTGTTCTCATCTGAGCGCGCCGCGCTTAGCACAAATCCCGAGCAACTTATTATCAATCCGTAGCCAATGAGACTGCTTCGTTAGTCGATAAGAACGCAGAAGAACGAACCACGAAACAAAAATCGTAGACATAAGCCACGAACAGTGCCGAGAAACTGAGAAAGAGGAGTAGGTAGACCAATAGCTAGCAACCTTTGTCTCCAACTGCACTCGTCGAATGCGAGAGCCAAACGCCAGACGCCAGCGTTCTGTCACGCGTTCTAACACGTTCGACGAGCCGAGTGGAGGAGACAAAGGCAGCTATGTAGTTTTAGGTCTACTCACTCATCATTTAAACTAGAGCGCGGCGTTCTGACGATACCGCGCACTTTCGTCACCGTCTCTCTCTCTCTCTCTCTCTTTCAGTTTCTCGGCGCATAAAGTGTATTACAGCCGCCATAGCTGAGTGCATAGCTGCTCAGCGCGTGCTGACGGCGAGCTTCCTCGGTGCTCTCGCAACGTGCATTCTATGCCATCAAGGTTGCCTGTCTTGGGAACCAAGAAGTGTGAGCTTGCTCGTAGAGCATGCCCGGTGAGCGGTGCACAGAAATGTGGCGCCTAGTAAACACTCTCTATACGTGGGACTAAGTCCCTGTCCACGCATCGAATGAAATGCATGCGCACGTGTATAGTCGAAAACGGTTGACTTTGTCGATTAGACAAATCATCTTTGGGGCTTTCGTGGACTATCCACGTGTTCCTGCAGATCGTTCATCTAACCGTTTTTTGTGCGCTGCCATCTTCGTCTGCTGGAGTGTGGGACTCGTTCTGAGCATGCGCTCTCTTTTGGGGAATGTCAGAAGTCGCGCGTGTGTTCAGAGCTCAGTGAATCGCCATTCTTTGCCTGGTCAATGGCGCTGTAGAAGTGTACAAACGCAATCGCTGTTCCGCATGGTGGACGTCGAAGAGCGACCTTAACGTCCAGTCGGAATTCCCGCCCCTCAGCAGGTGACCACGGAAACGAGGAGGGAGTGCAAGTGCCACGGCATGTCCGGTAGCTGCACCGTCAAGACATGCTGGATGCGCTTGCCTTCCTTCCGGGACGTGGGCAACCAGCTCAAGGAACGCTTCGATGGCGCCTCCAAGGTCCTGGTCAGCAACCAGGGCAACTTCAGAGGCTTCCGGAGCCGGCGGCGCAAGGGACACGCCAGGTCCTTCCAGCTGAAGCCGCTCTATCCGGACCACAAGCCGCCGACCAGGAAAGACCTGGTCTACTTCGAGAACTCACCAGACTTCTGCGTACCCAACTCGCGGCTGGGAGTCCAGGGCACGCGGGGACGCCATTGCAACGAGTCGTCTCCGGGCGTGGACGGCTGCGAGTCAATGTGCTGCGGTCGGGGACATCGCACCGAGGTCCGCGAAGACCTCGAGAGGTGCGCCTGTACGTTTCACTGGTGCTGCCAGGTCAAGTGTAAAGTGTGCAAGATACGGCGTACTGTGCACACCTGTCTCTGAAAGAAGTCTTGGGGTGTCGCGCGCTCTTCGGACATGTGTTTGTGTGTGTGTGTGGACGGAAGTAGGGACACTAACTGGTCAAGATGATCTCTTGAGGAGTGCTTCCCGCACACAGTGTGTGGTAGCGCGGCAAGTCAGCGGTGGCATCGGTCCAGTTTGGGGGACCATCCGGGATTCGACGGCCCAAGCGACCTGCCCGGTTCTGAGTCTGGGATGTTCCAACCTCGGTGACTTTGACGTCATAAAAGATCCGGCCGAGTCGGCAGCTTTAGTGGAAAAAGACGGCGCGGGAACGTTGAGGTTTGCTTGTGCATTCGACGACGAGGAAAACGCATTAAGACAACTTGTGATATTGGAACTTCAATATTTAGGGCTTGCGAACCGCAGTTGCCTGAACGACCAAACTGTGCGTGGCGCGTGCTTCAAAGTCGAGGCGTGTTTTGGCCTTTCCGACGACAGAGTGCCTTTTGCTAGGTGAGAAAAGAGGACAGTTTGAATGGAAAGAAAATCGTATACGCTCGAAAGCCACCAACGTGGGACGTTACTGTTCCTAAAGCATGCGCACGCGCATACACATTGTTGCTGACGTATACGTTCGCAGAACGCGGTATGCAAAAACAAACGTGGAGCCAAAAAAAAAAAAAAACCGAATGACGTCTTCGTTTTATTACGAACTGTGTGTGCGCGTGGTTGCAATATCACTTTCTTAGTGCTCTTTTGGACTTCTCGCGTAGAACATTGAATCGAGCTTGCACCCGTGTATTGTCTTTTTGTGCCTGAACAAAGTGGGGGTCAATTTCACGCTAGACAGCCGGCAAGCTTCTATGCTGTCCGACTGGCAAACGTTTTCGTTTTAGGCAAAAGCTACGCCAAGACTAGCCATCGCTTCGCAATACTCGGACGCATGTTAACTTATTATGGATACTTTCTGTACAGCTTCCTGCGTGTTTTGGCAATGCTTTCACTTTTTTTTTTCTCTCGTTGCCCTAAACTTTATTTTAGTCGTGGTCCTTTGTAGGGCTGTGTCCTCGCAAAGCCTATGGAAAGTATTCTGTCGAGAAAACAAAAATCGCGACACCTGTTTATTTTTTTAATCGGTATT
The DNA here is from genome assembly GCA_013358835.2 of Ixodes persulcatus. NCBI lineage: Eukaryota > Metazoa > Arthropoda > Arachnida > Ixodida > Ixodidae > Ixodes > Ixodes persulcatus. The sequence goes on from JABSTQ010011382.1 coordinate 248,348, forward strand.
CCAACTTCATTTCTCTCACAGTTTTTATCTGTAACTATAGTGACAGATAAGGTCACCACAAAAAACGAGTAGGAAATATCTCTTCCTAGTCTACACGTTACTGCGTTTGATTTTGTAGATAAGGATTACACACCTTTCCGTTCACCCGTCATTGCTTTTTTTTTTTTATTAATGTTGCCACATCATCTCGTGCGTTTTGTTATAAAACAGACAACAACTGTTGAAGACGTTAGCAAAAAACAAAAATTTGGAGCCTGAAATTTTATTAGGAACTGGAAATGCATAGAGTTCGAGTAATTTTCAACTTTTGCGCATAAAATAAGAACCAGCATTGTTTCCAATTTAAAGAGTAATCTTTTTTTTTTTCAAACAAAATTGATTTATTTTTTGCGTATTATTTACAGATTCCATAGCCACTGAAATTTGTGATTCCGTATCGTGTTGAGTCATGTCAATGTCGTGAAAACAACGTGAACTAAAGTGACTGACGGCTTAAGAAATAGAGGGCGTGGCTCACGCTTTTCTTGCTTCGTGATTGGCTGCTTTCTACATTCTTATCAACCAAGGTCACAGTCTCATTGGCTAGGGAGCGTCAATAGAACGCTAAGAAATTGCCACGTTCTGCGTTTCTTGAGGTGTCAATAACTATATTAACTTTTTTTTAGATAAGCGAATTTATTATTTTCTAAAAACTTCTAATAGTAAAAAAAAACATTTTTTTTTATTTTTAAGACGATGGGATACTTTTGCAGACGCCTATTAAGCATCACTTTGTCATAAATTCACGACGACCAAAAATGTTTACCCGTGAAACACGGGAAAATGAGCGAATCCATTAGCGCTGGCGCGCCAAATGCGGCCACACTTATTTTAACTAGTACGCCCACTATTTCCACTCAACGTGCCTGTGAAAAGTGAAGAAAAAAGAAGAAAGTGTTGCCATTAAACAAATGAAATATATCATCTCTCGCTTCCAAAGCACCATTACGAACATCGTTTAAGTTATTTTGTTTCATGTCGAACGAGCAAGTGCCATGTGCGACATTGTACATCTCGACTGTCTGCATTTTGTTTCAATGTTTTATTTGCAAATGTGAACATCCTGAATCGCTGTCATAATCTTCTTTTAAATTTATGTAGCGAATGATCAAAAATCGGAATGCGCGCTGTGAAAGTCAGTTTTGTTGTGTGTTTGTTTAGAGTAATCTAGCCTTTGGTGGTTTTTATTATTTTTTAACCATAGCCGGACATGGATTATTAAGCTTGTGGCATGCCAATGTTGTTTGTATTGTTTCCTTAGTGAGCATTTCAACACTTGCGTTATAAATAGTCTAGTAACATCCCAGAATATTTTATAGGAAGCACGCCTGGAATAGGGTAGAGCATTTCAGCTTGACGTTTGGCGGAATTTGAACACTTCCTACACTTCAACAATAAACGATAACGCACTTCGACATTTTTTTTATCGTGTTTTACGTTTCAGCGGGTGCTTATTGTATTTGTTGAGGAAAAACAAATTCACATCAGTGCAACCTTCGCAATCATTATTCGGAAACTCCCATCGTGTGTTCGTTGTATATGCTGGAAAAGAAACATTAATAAATAAGTATTTATTGCTCTTTTACCGATGCCCTTTTCTAATCCGTTTATGTGGTATGACTTATATGATGAAGAGGACAGGAGTAACCAGGAACAATGACAATATCCTTTTGTTATAGAAGACAAAATTCATTTTGTGGACAAAGTCAGTAATACACTACATATATAATTTTGTACTTCTATTAAGCACTTCGCAAACTACACTTAAAACACATTTTTAGTTTCCTAATAGTATAGTTGCATGACTGAATCGACGCGTGGAGCGCGCCGCTAAAATGCGAAGTACACAAAATAATATATTAGGAGTATACTTTTTTGTATTGAAGGTAAACTAAAACAATGCATTAAGTGTTCTTTTGATTTCATAAACGTACAAAATGTGTATATGTTTATTGTATTGCCTTTTACCAAGGGTACCGAAGTTACGTCAATCAATCAGCGGATGTCAAGTCTTCTGCTATGTTCGAAGTTAGAGTGATCTATCATAGTACTACGTTACAAACCTCAGCAAACATATGATAAATCACGAAAAAAAAACGTATCAAGTAGGCAATTTCTATCAAGAAAACCTATATCATGGCGAAAATAGTCCTCGAAATAATCAGTATTCTAACCTGGTCAAGTCTCTTCTAAATAAGTCGGTCTGTGCAACGATTGTGGAAACAAACATTACATGTCCCGTCTACAACTTTTGTGGAGCCCAAGGTTATCACCTCCCCTCCCTAGAAAGAAAGAATTTATAGCAGGGACGCATCACTCAAAACTACAAAGCTTTCGAACAGCACGCAACTCAACTTTCGCCTACGAATTCTCTGTTGTCACCTTCCTATAACCTCTCCTATAGACCCCCCCCCCCCTTATTTACAATTGTGTCAATGTTAAAGAGAAAGACAAAGGAAAAAAAAACAGCAGACAGCAGGCGAAGCTCAACTCCCAAATGCCTTCGCGTCGTCAGAGGACTTCGTACCTCGGGGGAGGGGGAGACAACATTCCTATCTCACCAGGTATACAGCCTTCCTTCTTGCCCCCCTCTCTCTCTCACACCCCCCCCCCCCTTCTTTCTACCAAAAGCTCCGCACTGCCGTCAGCTGCAGAATTGACACATCAGCGATTTCCGAAGCAAGCCCGAAGCCACCGGCCCAACTCCGGCAACACAGAGTACAACTCATTGCTCCAGCAAGCTGCCGCGCTGGGGCTATATAGCTACACCCCCCCCCCCCCCCCATTACCCCCTCTTTTTTCCTTCCTAGCAAAGCAGGGAAGGCTGCAAAACAGCACAAGTCAAGCTGTAAAAGAAAAGAAATCAGAACCCCGAAAATCGAGACACCTCCCTAGCTATTTGCTGCTGCGCTTAGGGGAGAAGAGGAGGGGGGACCACTTTTCTAATAACCCCCCTTGTACCGCGCATGCAGACCGAGGAGGGGGGGGGGGGGGGGGGGGAGCACTAAGAAAATTTATTAGTGTTCTCTTTCCCCTACCGCCACCACCACCACCACCACTGGAACAGGAACTAAAGCGAGAGAAGTGTTGGTGTTGTTGCTTGCTTCTTCCGGGCCTCTACTTTTTGTGTGTTGTCCGTGTAGGTTCTCTTTTTGTTGTTGTTGCTGGTGTTCTTTGTGAGCGAGTAGCGATTGCTACTTGAGAGGCGTAACTTGCATGGATGAGGAAAAAAAAGGGGGGGGGGGGGGGAGACGAAACTCGTCGGCCACACAAGGCGTCGGAGAGACCGAATCAAGAACGACACAAAAAATGAAAGGTGAAGTGGCCCGAGAGGTGGTAGTGGAAGAAGCATAGGTGTCGGTCTTGCGTTGAAGGCGTTGGAAATTACCGATAGCAAAGGCCTCGGACGTGAGTCCTCCTGATGCTCCGACGAAGAAGTGCTGTTTATCTCTCTCCAATTGCTCTTTCCCTCGGCCTCCTCCTCCTTTTAAGTCTGTCTTGGGGGAGAGGGAAGAGATAGAGAGGGAGAGACGACGTGTGTGTCGGTGGTGTCTTCTTCTTGCGTGAGCTTTTGCTGCCGATAGTGTGCTTGCCTCTAAGCGGAGAAAGAAACGTGTTTGCTTACGTGTTCTGGGGTCTTGTGATTTTGGGCTCTTTCTTGACTTCTTAATCACAGGAGTGTGTAGTTTTTCGGCTGCTCAGTCGTTACTTTAAATTGCATGAAATGTTTGGTTTTCGTTATTTCACTTTGTTTTTACTGACCGAACCGATTAACCAGTTTGAAGTTGTTTAAAACTGAAAGCGCTTTTCAATTGTCAAGGTCTCGATTTCGCTGTGAGACCACAGCCTGGGGCAGTATTCATGACTTAATATCAAGCTTCCGAAAACACAAGGAAAGCACAGTGGCGTTGTAATATATACATGTAAATGTTTACTATTAAAAAAAGTACTGTAAACATATGCAAAGGAAGAGCTACGCCACCCCCACGGTGCCTTCTGATACATACACTAGGAAGCTATGCTCGACTACCAGCGTCAGCGGCTATCAAACAAAATATTTTGCAATTTGATGCATATATTGTAAACGTTCTTACCAAACTTTTATAAAATCAACAAGGGTGACAAGGCAAAGCCTGTTCAAGGCCATGCTGGGTAACGATTAACTTAGGTTTCACATGGAGGTCGAATGGCCACAACATGAGCATGCCAAAGACACGTGAGCATGTCAAAGACATGTTACCTTCGTAAGGGCAAAGACGGAGGAGAGCAAACGGAAACACCTTCGAAGAAGGTAAGAAGGATACGAGGTTAGGACACGATAGGACACGGAGACATGTCTCAAAAAAGGGACACGAGGGTCTTGTCATCCATTCTTCTTGCCCTAGTGCAGGACCACGACAGACGATCATCGCCGTCATTATGCGGTCTCCCCCTGCTCCAAGTTCCCCATCCTTCGAGCAACAAAACAGAAAACCTTTCGAAAGAAGACATCCTTTGTCCACTTTTCCAAGAAGTAAAAAAAAAAACACGAAAGAGTACGCTTGCAGGGACCACAGACCTCGCTGTAGGCGCGGCGGTGCTTTCGGCGGCGAGCACACAGCGGGGCATCTATCCTCCGCCAAAAGGGATGATGTCTCAATGCTGTTACACGGGGCGCGAATAACAGGAGCGACCAGGCGATGGTTTTCTCACTTGCCGCATGCTTCGGATGCCCACACACAGCGGTGATATCCCTCTCCCACCCGCTTTCCACCACTTGCCCCCCTCCTATTCTCCCTGAAGCCAGTTGCCCCCTCCTCCTGGTATGTCTATCTCTAAGGAAGATAGCCGTGCGTGGTGGTGGTGGTACCTCCTAAGGTCTTCACTTTATGGTGGATAAGGGAGAGATGGATGTGAAGGGGGGAAGAGGGAAGTGAAAAGAGAGGGCTCTTAGGCTCAATTTAGCAGAGTCGATAAAGCGTATGAAATGATGATCTGTCCCGTAGCGCCGCTCTGCGGTGGCTCGATCGCTTTAGTTGCTCACAGTTTCTTATGCATTGGGCTCTCTCTTTCTCTCTTTCTTTCTCGCCGTTGAGGGGTCAGAAGTAATTTGGGGGGCCCCGCCGTCTTCCTTTCTTGGTCTATGCTCACTTTACTTTTATTATTTTTTCTTCGAAGTTGATGTTGTTTGCTGCTGTTTTTGTTTGCTTGTATACCATGTCCGTGTGCCTGGGTCTCCTAGTGCTTGTGTTCCATTTATGTACGAACGACGTGGTCACCTAAAATTTGGTTTCGGCAGGCCTCTTCCGAAGTAGTTTTCTTTTAATATTTGGGGGGGGGGGGGGGGGGGGGCTGAGAGTGCTAGCTAAATTTGTGCGGCAGATAATGGTTGATAGCTTAGTTACAAGGTGATTCAAATTATTCTTTCGACTCCGTCATTTTCTTTCGAGTAAATGATCGAGACTCGGCAGCTATAAGTGATTACTTGATTGTGTAAAAGAAGAGAGTCGCCGTCGTTTCTCGAGGGGCGAAATAAAGAGCGCGGCGGTGTAACTGAACTCCCGTAATTCACTTTGTCTCTCGGGAGAAGGTAATACGTTTTTCTTGTCGTAGCACACGACCCTCTTGGTGATTTCTCAACCTCGGTTATCATATTGAACCAGTTGTAAATGATATTTCTGAAGCGACCCTGTGCTTCTCTTAATGAACACGTATCCGGTGCGGGACACGTAGCCTTGATTACGTGGTGCACCGGTTGTGCGTAAGTAGCTCGAGCCTTTATGTGTTGTAGAAATAGAAAGCAAAGAGCGCGTCGGAAGAGTTAACAGATAAACTAAAAAAAAAACAAAAACACTAAAGTGTAAAAAAAATAAACCCTCGCCTTTTTTCAAGCAACGTCAATTTAATGATACCCGCCACACCCTGTCGTTCAGTAAAATAATAAGGCTTTGAGTTTGTGCGCTTGCTGAATAAATGTGAAACAGCGCAAGGTTACAAAGAGTCGGTCTAGGAGACAGAACGGTGCGTAAAACATCATTTTAAATTCGAGCAACTTAGTCAAAGGGCCAGGCTCACTTCCAACTCGGTCATAACTTTAAAAAAAATAATAAATTTCATTTGAGAATTTTCCGGTGTGCAACCGAAACCTTAGTCACAGGGCGCTTATGCTGCAATGAGTCTCCGTCATTCACGCCCAACGGGTTTGCTGGCTATTTGCTTCGGTCCGAGGTGATGCTCTTTTCAAATATAACAGAACATAAAACAGCGGAAGTGCGTCAGGAGCAGTTTTTTTTTTTTGGCGAGGAGGGGCAAAGGAAGACAGCGGAAGACATCCAAGTAAAGAGTTGGGACTTCATCTAGATACTTAGTTATTTTAGTTAGCAGATATATAGATGAATAGCTGCATGGCGGATGAATCACGAGGTGCCTTTTCTCCACCTGGCCAAATCTTTTCCGGTAGCGTCGCGTGGTTATGCATCACGTCCGATCCAGACTATCCTGTCTTCACCGCTTGGCCTCTGTCCTTTTTTTATTATTTTGAAGGGGTGGGGGAGGGGGGGGGGAGTTGTGCCTGTCATGTATCAGCTTGAAATAACTTCTAATAAAGAGGGAAATGAAAGGCGCCCATCGAAAACGACAAGTACAAGACAATTGAGTCAAGCTTGTTTGTCTTTTGTTGAAATATTGTGCCTCGATGTCCTTCTTTTTTAATTGTTTACCAAAAACAACTCCCTCAAATGATGCCTGTTTTTCTTTTGATGCCGCCTGCCAAAAGAACCCAAGTAACTCGAGGCAAGAGTACAAATGTAGCAGACATAAACGTAGTTGCCATACGTCGAAGTCACCAAGGCTTGACCACTTCCGCTGTAATGGCACCAACGACACCACTGCACATCCGGAACTGAGATTCTTCCATAAGAATCTACGTGGTATCTTTTATTTTTTTATTATTATTTTTTTTTTCAATGAGGCCCGCTCACCATTTTATTCTCGCGTAGTCAAAACAAAGAACGCTCGCGAACGACTCTCGAATGGCAGTCAGTCCCGATGCGTAGTTAGTCCCGAAGTGAACACGAGTGCTCCATCAGCATTCAACTATGACCCGTGTCCTCACTGACTGAACACAATTGCCAGACGAAAGCACACTTCTGCAATCAGTGCCCCACGCTCAACTCCGATCGGTGTGGAAAATTCACCACGCCTTTGCTGTCCAGAAGGTGTCGGTCCCACATACAAATGAACGTCGTCAGTCTCTCGTGAGTTTTGGCTAGATCAAAACACCCCAGCCCCATACCAGGCCTGTTTTAATGCGAAAGCATTAACTGTCTCATCGAGAGAAGCCGGGGTTGTCTGTAACCGTATGTATAGCACCGAAACGGCAGTTAAATTCCCATTGGCCAAAAGCACAGCAACGCAGATGCTTCGTCCCAGAAGCCGTGGAGCCGGCGGGGTTCGCCTTCGCCTGCGCAGTGGGGGAGCGTGATGTGACCGCCGGAGCGCCGTGTGAAAAAGGAAGACCCGGCGCGCTGCTTGTAGGAACGGGCTGCGTGTACGAATGCGAAAGCATTCCTACACGTAAGCTGTCTTAAGTGTCTTTTTATGCACATTTCCAGCGCTTACCACCCATGTCAAATATGCCGAGTCATTGGGCTGTGGACGCATGCACAGCTTCTGACATTCCGCCGAAGAGAGCTAGTGCGCCTGCCTAGAACGCGTTCCACGACCCAGTAGACGAAAAGGGCAACAAGCGGACGGCGGTTATTGGAATAGTCTATGGTACGGATGGATGAATAGTAGCGGATGTACCTTTCATAACGGGCGGTAGCTTGCGCCACCTAGCCTAAGAACAAACACGCACACCCTGATGTCCAATGGCAGTTCAATGGCTTTCAGTGTGGCCAGGCTGACACAAGTTAGGCTGGAATTTGGAAACGACTTGGTTCGACAGATATTCGTATGAGGTTAGCAACGCGACTTTTATCTTGCTCGAATCAAGGTTCGGCGGGACAGCGGCAGCTCCGGGCCGGCCCACCCGCTCCGCCAGAGAATGGCGCAGCGCCTCGGACGAGGAGTATTAATAACAGCAAAAGGAGACAACTGAATAAACAGGAATCTGGACTGAGAGTAAGCCACCACCGGCGCAAGCACCTTCCTTCCACCGGCGGAGTGGACGGAAGGGCAGGCCCTCCGAGAATTCCCGGTCTCCCATCGCGGTAGACATCAAAGGCGAGAGCGTGGCGACATCTTCGAGCCGATGCCTGCACTACGAGCGGCATCTTCACCTGGAAAGGGAAATGTTCCCACGGCAGATTTGCGGACCGAGCTTGGGAGGCTTTTTTGCTCGGTCCGGTCCCCGTTTTGGCAGCTTTTACTTTGGAGTTCGCGCGCCTTGCCCGTTCTGTCTGTATGCAGCTCTCGGGGCCTTCCTTTTCGCTTTCCTCGGAGAGTTTGTCTGTGCGTGTTTGCCGCCGAGTCTTGTGCCTAGTTGGGGCTTCCAGGTTGGAGTAGTGTCCGGGATTTCGCGGTCGACACGCTCGAACGGTCCTCGAGAAATCCATTGGGCGAGACTTCGTGAGCACACGGCGGGTATCACGGAACATTTGCTCTCGCAAAATACAAAAGCAGGGGGAGAGCCCCTTTTGGAATAAACAAGTGCGGGAACAAACATTCCTACTTGGTAATCTCCTCGTGTAGCACACGGCTACACGAAAAATACAACAAAAGCCTCGGGGTACCATTGCTCGAGCGTAGACTTCAAGAGGCTGGAAAGTACTTCCAGTGAAAGGGGAAAAAAAAAAAAAAAACACTTATTGCCTAGATTTGGGGATTACGCTCGCGAAGCTTTGCGGTGCTAAATGGGGCGTAGATAGTCGTCATGTACGCCATAATCGCTATGTACTCAGTTTAACGTGCATCCGATGGAGACGATCAAGCAGTACCAGAAGGGCATCGGGACGGCGTTCGTTGTCTTTGAGCGTTTGCTATCGCCGGCTCGACCAATCACGCACAGATCAAGTGCGCGATCAAGGTGCGCTCAGTGTAAGTGATTCATTTAGCCGGGGACAGCAAACGTACGAAGGCGACGGGCGACCGTCACGATCCCCTTTTGGCGCTGCTTGAAATTGGCTTCATCAAATTCGTATGCGGAGAGCAAGTCGTCTGCTTCTTGGTCATGAGTTGCGGTGCCGTCAGAACGACGCTGAGATGTTATTGGCTCATTGAAAAACAAAAATAGTGGATAGACCTCAATGCTAGATGCCTTGAGGTCTACCCACTATTTTTTTTTTCAATCAGCCAATAAGATCTCAGCGTCGTTCTTACGTCACCGCAACTCACAAGCAAAAAGCACGACTTGCTCTCCGCATAGCGTCGGCTGCGCTCGGACTGGGAGTGAAACGTATGCGGAGCGCAAGTTCGTCTGCTTTTTTTTTTTTTTTTTTTGCGAGGGTTGTGGTGACGCCAGAACGCCCAGCTCTGATTGGCTTTGATTGAAGAATGGTGGATAGACCTCAAAGCCATCTGCCTTGATGTCTACCCACTATCCTTCAATCGGAGCCAATCAGAGCCCGGCGTTCTGACGTCACCACAACCCCTGCAAAAAAGAAGCAGACGAACTTGCGCTCCGCATACTATATAGCACCGTCCTATTTGCTCCTGCTGCTCATGCATGCGTCATTCGTGTCGACGTGTATACTCGTTTGGGTCGAAAGCATGGCTCAACTCCTCGTCGTTTATACGACGCTATATAGGCGTCTGGTTTAGTGAATGGGGCTCAAATAGGTTTCTCGTCTTTATTTTCTTTAAGGACGTCCAAGCGCTGAGGCCTCCCCATGAGCCATATATGAGTCGGGCGCCAGATGACCGGAAAACTCGTTAACTTTCCCATCCCCCGAAAACGCATCAACGGAACACGCGCCTACGCACGACGACCGCTTTCCGGTCGTGCCCGTGGGCGTCACTTTTTTTTTAAACACGTCTATAGGGGTGCCTCCGCGTTCGCGCGGCCTCCGCTCAAGGTGGCGCCACTTGTATAGTCTGCCACGTAGGGAGTCTATAGGTTTAAGAGAGTGAGCAACGCTCAAACCAGGGAGAGCTCTTGCAATCGAACGGCGGACGCCTCCTGTGTAGATCGCATGCATGTGCGCATGCGCGCCTCGTCGAGTGGCGACGAGGATGGCGAGGGTAGAGTGACGAAGCGTGCAAGGCGAAGACGCTTGCGGACAATCGACGCTTTCGACTCCTCCTTGCAGCTTGTATTGCGAAGGCAGCCCATATACCACGTGACCCCTACCGACAAGTTGGAAACACTGGATGGATGTTACCGCCTATGACTTAGGCTAGGTGCCGCAAGCTACCGCCCACTGTAATGGTGGGTAGCTTGTGCCACCTAGCCTAAGTCTAAAATGACAAGCATATGATTCCTCCCGCCCTTCTAAGCCAATTTTCGTCCCCTAACTATCACCAGGCAGTGTGGGATATCACCAGGATCACCTACGGAGGATCGGGCAAAAAGACTAAAAAAACATCACCCCCCGCCTCTTCCCCCGGGCAAGGGAGTCGCCAATTTTCCTCTGATCAAACCTTGGCGACGTTACCCCAGCACCGGACCCACTGGTGGACAGGGTTGAGACTTTGGGCCGGAGCCACGCGGGAGGGAGTCCCGATTTTCCCCTGCCCCGCCTGTCCCCAGCTCTGCTAGTTAGTTGCGCATGATTCGATTTTCCCTGGATAATTTCCACCAATCTTCTAATCGCCTCTTTGTTACTGTAATCCTTTTCTGAAATCAAGCCAGTGCCACACTGTTGCTGCCCCAGCCGCCGTTTTGGCTTCAAGACTCCGCTCCTTCTTTTTCTCCACAACTTCGCAGTTTGGCGTGAATATCAGATATGAATCCAAACGATTAGTGTGGTATTCAGAAACATGTTCACAAAGGAACTTCAGTATACTCCTGCTTTCCCGCTACAGTTGTAATGGCGTCGGCGTGAGCTAGCTCTGACAAAGCCATCTTTCAAGAGTGTCATCACTCTTGAAAGATGGCGTTAGCTATTCATGGAGTCACTCACTGCAAACGGTCCGGCAGATGACATGGGATCCGGATTGAACACAGTCAAGTACATCAGGATGACCCGGTTGAGCACTGTGGTCTAGAAGCTGATAAACTTGAAGGTGTCTCTTTTTTAATTTTAACCCGGACCCGAGGAATAGTGTTTATTCATTCACATAGAGCGGCTGAATTCGTAAATGTTTGCACAAAACGCGTCTGTGAGAGGTAGATAGCTCGCTATGATCTATTGTATGCCTCAAAACCCAGAAACCACGCTTGGAGAGAATTGTTCAAAATAAAATTGCGTCGCTGATGGTTCACGATCATTCAGATGAGCTCAGAGACTCCACGAGCACACCAGAGAGTTTTATCCATCTTACAACATGGAGCATTTCATTTCTTAATTACGTGCGGTATCAGGAGAATCTACAACCAACTTGCCAGGGACCTTTAGGTAAAATCGCGCCAAATGAGGTCCTCGCTAAACCTGTAGGCCATTCCCAGACGGAAGTTGGAAAAACAAAAAAAAACACGCAGACCTTTTTTTTTTTTTCGTTTAAAAGTGGAGTGCGGACCCTTACGCACTACCGTTCAGACGGGCCCCGCTCCACGCGCGAGACCAAAGCCACAAGACGTGTCTCTCCTGGAACAGAAGCTCTCCCATGGCGCCTGCGCACAAACACTAGGACGCACACACATTACCGCCACAACGAGCTTATCATTCAAGGGGGTCCTCCCTTCTACGAGCACGGCATTCCCTTTTAATCTGCTTGGGGCGCCAGCCGAGCATGAATCGGCGTAGGCGACCCCAGCAGCGCGCGTTCAACCACCGCTTCATTCAACCTCCGAATCTTAACAGTGCACGCTGGACCCCCACGAACCGGTAGGGAACAATCGAAATTCTTCCCTCAAACCACGTGACTGCGCTTTTTACCCCCAGCGCGCGCGTAAAGGTGGCTTGGTCACGTGATACAGGGACGGTCACTGGTTCGTTCTCGAGACAAGTATAGATTCCAGTTTTCCAGCCAGGTCGTGGAGCGAGCTTGCGATGCCACCCGCCACCACTGCCGCCGTCGCCAGCAAGGGTTCACCGATGTTCCCTGCGCCGAAGGTCGCCGGCGCGGACGGCAAGGTAAGGAGCAGCGTTTGGTCGGGGAAGCCTTTTGTGCCGGTCTCCTTTGCAGGCTTTTTTTCGGCGGTGTTCTGCCCGAGGCTGCCGGGTCGCTGTGCAGCTCGGCATTGTCGGCGTGCCACTGGTTTTGCATCCATCATTCTCGCCTACAATGGTCTCCTCACTTCCCTCGGCCCCTCCTCGGGGTATCCTCTCCGCGGTATGTCTTCTTTGGGGCTTCCGTCAGCGTTGTGCCTTAATCCTGCTTCTTTTTTTTCCCCGAGTTGGTTTGATTTGGTTTGGCCCGTTGGTGGGGCTCACCCAGGACCAACTTGAACCTGTGCCGGAATGTTTTCGCGTTTCATTCATCTTTGAAGAGCTCTCGAGTTTGAACTTTTTTTCTCTCGGAATAAAACGAAGGGAAAAAAAGAGGAGGGAAGGGGAAAGGGGGGGGGGGGGGGGGAGGCGGGGGCTATAATATTACTTAAAAATACGACAATAAAAAAACAAATGAAAGAGGAATAAAAACGCGGTATATGGTATCGGTTAAACATCGCACTACAATAAAAATAAAGTAAGACGCAAAAGAGACACAAAAGCGACATAAGGTTGCGCACCTACGCGCATTACAGTAAATTTAAAAATTAATACCCTAGCTTCTTTTTTTTTTTGTCTCTAACAGTTTCTTAATACTATGCCCCCCAACCCACTAGCCCCTGCTATATGGTAGACCCCGGCCCGCAAATTTCCGGTCCGCAAATATTCGACCCATATGCCCCTGGCTCGCGATTGGCCAAACCAGTATACAGAGTTCCTCTATAGTGAACAGTCTATAAAGCCTGTAGATTACATCAGTTATGACTAAAATTTGTGTATTTAAAAAATATATAAAACTAATTTTAAAAAAGTTCGACCACCATTTAAACATTTGTTCACTAAACTTGATTGACACGGACGTTTCCGGAAGATGCTCAACTTTGTCCAAAACCAGAAAACACACACCCACAACTTCGATCGACTTTCAGGACGGCAAATATCTTCGCTGGTGAACTTTTGCCTACTTTGGCCGACGATGCAATACACTTCGTGCTCGTTATCCCCCCCCCCCCCCCCCCCCCAAAAAAAAAAAAAAAAAAGTAACGAAATAGCATTATTGGTTAGTTTGCCGAAAATTAACGCGTTACTGATATTCGTTACCGTCCTGCAAAATCTAACAAAGTAGCGTTGTCGACATTTCTGAAAGCTAGAGAGTTTTAGGGGAACCGTTTCTGCCCATCCCGTACGGTAGGGCCCTCCGGTTCAATTTGCGCATGCGCTACCACAGAAGACTCGCGCATGCGCAGTTGGTACCGGACGGCCCATCGTACCGTATCGGATGTATCGGATATGCAAAAATGGTTCCCTATAAAACTCAACTAAGGGGCATTGCTTTTACGTTACTTTAGATTTCAGTATTGGGCAGCGGCACGCCGCACTCACGAACTCGGACGGAAAGTAGAGCTTTAAAAGGCCATTTTAGCGCATTTTTTATCCTTCGTAGATCACGTTCGTAGAATGCAGCGCGGTTGGGACGTCGACACTTTGAAAGGGACCGAAAACGTGAATCGTTTGCGTTGTAACTCATAAGTAGCTAAAATCGATAATAAAAAGTTGATTAACAGGCTTTAATAAAAAAAAAAAAGATGCAGTAAGTTTGAAATGTTACTAAACAGTCAGTATACAGAAAATAGTGCTGACCTACTAATACAGGTCCTGCTTGTGTATAGGGCCAGACAACCGGAAGAAATGCATATACATACAAAAGGGTAAATGTTCATCGATGCCAGCAATTCGGCAGTTGGGGAAAAAAATATCTAGATTACAATAAACATGACTATAAAGACAAAACAAAAACAAAATGACATTATTTGTACGGCTCCACCGGAAACGTCACTTTTTCACTACATCCGTGGAATAGAGATCTTAGTTGTTCTTTTCTTGTACATTATGCGATATTTTTCACATCCTCCAGAGAAGACAAGAATTACAAAACCGTTCAACATTGTAAACACAAGACTCGCCCTTCAAACCGCGCAGACAAAAAAAAAACTTTTTTTTTTTTACGAGTCACTTTATTTCTTTACTACATCCGTGAAATAGAGATCTTAGTTGTTCTTGTACATTATCTGATATGTTTTCACATCCTTCAGAGAAGACAAGAATTGCAAAACCGTTAAACACTGTAAACAGAAGACTCACCCTTCAAACCGCGCAGACAATTAAAAAATATATATAGGAATGTTTTTTTTATGAGTCAATTTTATTGTTTTTGTCGCAAAATTCCCGTCAGTCTCTTCGGGGTGTGACTCCTCATCGGAGTAGTCATCTTCTTCCGCGGAAAAACCGCGAACCACGTGACGTACCGACGGCGGCGTCGGCGGCGGCTCGGACCAGACGTCCTGAAGTGGGTCCCCGTACATCAGACGCGGCAGTTCGCACCGGATTGCGACGTGCAAACATTTGCGCGGAGTCGTGGGCCTCTCCACCGCTATACGTCGGCGGTGGTCCGCGTTATTCAGGGGGGGGGGGGGGGGGGGGGGTATACCGCTCTAACCCCACCAAAGACACACTGGCCTCACTAATTCAACCGGCTCCCCTCGTAATGCGAAAGCGCATTCCATTTAGTGTCACTTCCGTTACAGTCACATATGTCGTCCATGTGTCCTTGTGTCCGTGGATCCACTCCACTCACGCATTGCGTGAACGTGAATGAACGAATGCATAAATAAATGGACGAATGGAAGAGATAATCAATGACTGGATAAATGAGTTCATTGATGTATCAATAAATTAATTAATAACGAAGTAATCGAAAAATGTACGATTGAATGAATGAGTTAAGGAATAAATGAATAAAGGAACGTATTAATGAATGAGTTAATGCATGAACAAATGGAGGAGTCAATAAAGGAGCTAGAAATGAATTAATTATTAAATACAGAAATGACTTCATGAACGAGTTCATTAACGAATTAAGGAAATGATGGATGGTGTAATGGATAAATTAGTAAATAAATGAATGAAATACAAAATTAATTATTAAATGAATGAGTTAAGGAATGAATGAATAAAGGAACGTACTAACGAATAAGTTAATGCATAAACAAATGGAGGAGTTAATAAAGGAGCTAGGAATGAACTAATTACTAAATACAAAAATGACTTAATGAATGAGTTAATTAATGAATTAAGACAATGATGGATTGTATTGGATAAATGAGTAAATAAATGAACGATATAGTAAATGAATGAGTAAATTGATTGATGAGGTAATGAATAATTAAAGGAAAAAAGAAATAACTAAATTCCTTCATTCATTCACTCACTGAACGAATGAATCAATGAAGTTCAACGGACAAGTTTCAGCCCAATTACGTTTGGAATGATATCACAATATAATTAATGCGTCATTTGGAACAAACATGATGAAATTCACAGGTAAAAAAAAAAAACATGTTCGGTGCCAGCAGCATGTCATACTATATAAATGCTAAAAAAATGTAGAACAAGAGAAAGATATATATACGTGCCTATATCTTTATTTTTGAAGAAAATAAAAATAATAAATTGCCTCTCGTGGCTCTGACCCCACACCACGCTTAAAAAAAAAAAAATGCATCGCGCTGCGCAAGTCATTTAAAACCACCTAACCGAAACAATTCAACTGTGTGGGGCTCGGAACGGCCAACAATTCCTTTTTTAAGCATTTGACGAAGTATAAAATAGGCAACGCGACCACACAAGAAAGGGTGCATGGACAACAATAAGTACGAAAACTACTTTTGGTTTCTTTTGCTCTTTTTCATTGAACTTCTCTGCACCGGTTCAGTGATAACCCAGCCAAGCGTCCCGTCGTAAAGACGAAAACAAGAAAGGGAATTCGGTTTCAAACTCGCCCGTGCCTACTGGCTACGCAGACTGGATACTATAGTACTCTATCCGGTCATATAAACAAAGAGCCCCACAACCACTTTGAATACAAAGTACCGGCCCTGTGCCGCGAAAGAAGGAAGAAGCCGGCCCGCATTTTGAGTAAGTCGGTGATAGTCCCAGAGCGCATTTCCACGCTGGCTGTGTCCCGTCGGTTAGTGGGTGCAGAAACACTCAGAATATTGCAAAAGACAGCTGCAGGCCGGGGCTCACGACCTGCCGTAGATAACAAACGGATAGCAGCGTGACACGTAGAATTTTAGGTTATTGATGTAAAAATGTACATATATAAATTGTGGTCGGTTTTGCCTCGCTGCATACCCGACCCGGAGGAACAACACGGAGCCAGCGGTTTCAAGAGCAAGAAACTACATTTCATTGGACGTGGACGAGACGATCAATACACTAACATCGTTACCGGCGACGCTTGAGTCGGGGCAGCGACTTGCCCGTGCGCCCCTCTCCTGATCCGCGATGTGCGCGTGGCCGGCTTGACTCCGCCGCCACGCGGGAAAGTTCGCCACCCGCGCCCCGTAGTCGGACAACTGGGCTGAGGAGGAGCCGCCAGGGTGGCCACAAAATGCACGCCAACCTTTGCAGGGATGGATGTAACGCGTTGCCCGTTACCGGTAACCTGTTTGGGTTGTTAGTACATTCTATACTGAAAACCGTAACGCTTTACCAGTAACGTCGTTGTTTGTAACGACGTTACACGTTGTGCTCGGTATATAAGATCTACAGGATGTATGTACATAAAGTGGTCAGTCAACGTTTTTTTTTTTTTGTTTCTTAAATCGTAGGAAGAGCAATGTCTAAAATAAATCGATGGTGTATTTTTATATTATTAATTAAGAGAAGCCACTTATGTTCGCTTTTTTTCTGTTTAAGGTGCTCACAATGAAGCAACGAGTCATAATAAAAAAAAAAAGCCTGGACAAGAGAAAAACGAGAAAGCACATACACAACAACGTCTCAAAACACAATTGCAAATTTATTGCTACGACAATCTGCTACATATATACAACAGAAAGCTCCAATCTTTTATTGGGTTTTACTAAGTATCACCATGCACCGGCTCGCCCGCAGATTACCCCTTATATAAGCATGAAGTGAGTGTACGCGAAATGACTTCCGTAGTATCGCGGTGTGTCTTTGTTTATTGAAATCAAATCTGATTTACATACTCAGCAAAGCTACTGAACAAAATATTACAAAATAAAAACCTTGCATCATCATCTCACTTTATTCGTCAATGATATAAAATTTAAAAAAAATGCACCCAGGATGCAATTTTCGCTTTTGTGCGGATAATTTGCATCGACCGGTTGCATGTTGAATATCACCTTGATGGGCTGCGCGCTTCTAATGGTGCGCAAATGATGCTCAAAGTGATGAAGAACTTTTGTCGATATTCACTACACATTATGTGGTATTTGTGATGATTTATCTATTTCTCTATAAAATTGAAACACGGTTCGTGCAAGAGAGAAAAGTGCTTCGCAATTTTGCATACAGACCCCTCTGTTGGAAGCTTTTCCCTGTGCGTGAAAGCTTAAGTAATGACTCGGACGTTTATCACTTTAAAATAGTTTAGAATCTAACGATATATTTTTTTACCTTTAGAAAATATACTATGCTGTCCTGCCAAAATAAGAAAGAAAGTGTTCTCATCCTCATTTTGAGTGCAAAATGAGTTTATAAAAAATGTTCAGATTGAACCGGTCAAATAGACATCTTGATCAACTGCAAATTATTATCCACTGTCGTCGATATTTCCGGTTCTATTCACTCTACACATTTTACGTACATGAATTATTACTCTAAAAGAAAATACTTAATGTGAATTTTGTAGATATTACTTTGTTCCAATATCCATTTTTTTAACTATTAATCTTCCGCTAAATTTACAACTTCATTAGAAGCAGAACCACGCAAAAGTACCGAAAGAGTTTAAGCCACTAGCCGTAGTTCGTGCAATATAATTTTTAGCTGCGTTACGTGGACAGACTGTTTTACTTAAACATAGTTCAATGTGCTCACTGCTACCACTAATTATAAAAGAACACTATCATTGGTTTTTTTTTAGCACTTTTTGAAAGATAGGTACGTGCGCGTTGAAAAGCTGCCGAACTAAATGCGTGGCACCATAGAGTGACATCATTTTTCTTCCACGCTGCTGTTCCAAACGTCGTTCGCTAATTATTTTTTTAATATTTAGTTGAATGTATGCAAAAAATACTTCCTATTTTAAGTTCAGATATAGGGTACATAATAGCATGGTAGCATTTAAGTGGCGGTTATCTCTTCATTCATTTCTCTTCGGCTATTTCCAATTCTTAAAGTCTGCCAACTTTTCTCTGAAGACCTTAAAGGAAAACCGAAGCGGTTCTCTATTGAAGAAGAAAAAGAAGACTTAAATCGTCTTTATTTGGCTTCCAGAATTACGAATATCGAAATTATATTTCGGATTGCTGCGCCAGGTATAGCCACAACAGCGCTTTCAAATTGGCACTGAAGCCCCTCCTTCCCGTCGCGTTCGGTGCGATGAGGGAATCATGACGTATTATACGGAGATCTCAACATTTCCGCGCCTTCCTTTACAAGCGGCACGCAAGAGGCAGTTGAAACTTCTGGGTATGACGTCTAACCCAACAATTAGTTTTTTTTTTTTTCAGTTTTTTTATATGCGTTTATTGATACATTTATATGAAAACAAAAGCTTGCGCGTCGATAAAGATGTTGGCTCATGCGTCAAATTTAACCTATAGGGTCGACAGCGACCACTGGAATCCCCGTTATCAGCGTGATTCTACTACCAAAGTGGACACTCCCTCCGCACTGCCTAATTGAAACATCGATAACCTGTGAATGAGGCTCTGAAACATTATAGACAACAATAAAGAGAACGGCAAGATTGACTATATTTCTGTGTTGTTGTTTTTGTTTGTGTGTCTTATGTACTTTTTGGAAAATAAGTTATAACTAGATATTTGTGATTCAGCATCCTCCATCATGGCTGTGATTCAGTGACCAGAGTAAATAATCTGTTCTGCTTGATTGCAGCACCAATGATTACGAAATGATGCCTTGACACGCAAGGGACAAAAATTGACAGACACAAACACACAATGTTTCGGTCCTGCCTGTTTCACGTACTTTTTTTTTTACGTTTATTCCCTATCTTGGGGGGAGTATTAGGTACACGATATTTGTGGTTTTCTATTCCGATCATTAGAATGATTCCTCGACCGGAATGGGCAATCTGTATAGCTTCGTTACAGCGTCAGCAATTATTACAATTATTTTACAATGCCACGATACGTAATAGACAACAATGCAGACAGTTCACATTTCTGCTATGGCGCGCCTTCGCGGTGTTGCCTATGTTTCTGTGTGCGTTCTATCGTCGGTGAACCAATCGCGTGCAAGCAGAAAAGGCCTAGTGACTTGCGCTTTTAACGCTGCTTAAATGGTCCCATTATCATTGTGTACGTAACCCAGTATAGCTTTCGAGCTTTTGGTTAGCACAAGGGAAAAATAAATATTGATTGATTGATTGATTGATTCGTTGATTTATTGATTGATTGACCTCGTATAGCGTCGGATGCGTCTGGACTTAAGCTGAGACGAAGCATAGTAACGCGAATACAATCGGAGAAGACGTACTACACGTCGAGAATTGATTGCAAATGCGCCACGGCTTATCTGGAATTATCTTCTGCTCGTTCGGCAGTCAAATGAAGAGAGCTGTGTGAGCACACAAGGTTATCTAATACATGCGTGTACACTTGCTCCCTGTCTGGAACGGGAGCTAACGATTTCAGAACGGACAATTACGTAGTTCCGAAGGTAGACGACGCGCTTTTTTTTTTTTTTTCCTTTCTAAAATTTCTGTCGGCGCGTCTTACAGAACGGTGAGACTCATATGCATTTTTAGTCTATATAAATATTAACCTTAAATGTGGGAAAACAAATTTTTTTCGTGGGGGTCATATTACTTGATTGATTCGCTGGTGAGAATGTTGAAAGTGGCTTTCACGTGTGCCTAATTTGCGATCACTGTGTACAGATGTGCGGGGATATCAATTCAGTTTCGCCGCGCCCACCGCGCAAGCGTAGAAGACCAAATTAGACAAAAATGTTACTTATATACCTTTTTTTTTTTTTAAAGCGGCTGTTTATAGGTGGATGCGAATACGACAACGATGAACTTATTGAGCGTAAAATACGATATATGGCATTGTCTTTCTGCCTTCCAGAAGATATTTTGCACGTTCTCTTCTAGGGTAGAAACGCCCTTCCTCCTTTCACTGCGTTCACATTTTTCATCAATTTTTTTTGTATTCTTTTAATTCCTATGATGGATCAACATTTCCTTTGTAACCAACCATTGTTCTTCCAGTTGCAGCACGTTATTTTTGGCACGAGAACTTACTTTGCACTAAATCTTGCAAAAGAAGTAGCCCTAAACAGTAGGTTTGATGTTCTATTGTTCTGCCAGTTTAGCGTTATCGCCAACGTAGAAACATGAAGCTGAAAGCGTTTATGATACATAGCGCCTGTTATAAAACTTTCACCAAATTTAAGTTTCTTTATCCCTTGCTTCTTCTGACAAATTGATGTATTCAGTTTTCTTGAAAATATTTTATACAACTTGGCCCCTTTTTTTCTAGCAGCTCAGAATAATTGCAGTTAGCTTTTGAATGTCTATTATGTTTTTCGAACTTGCGTTGAATGACGACTAGTAGTACGTTATCCTGCTGCTCTTCCCTTATTTGCGTGCTAACTGCCTGCTAACCAAACCTTATCTAGATCAATTCCAATCACTGGTTTTAAAATGAAATGTTGATTACTTTATTGCTCGACCCCTTGTTACAAAACCAACCGCTCGGTGACTAAGAACATTTTAGAGAGGTATATCCCCAGCTTAAACTGGACGGTACAGTTGCATTACGGAAGCTACAAAGGCTTTCTAGCAATGTTTAGTGCGGTTCAGTGATCTCTCTGTCCATCAACGAAAACATTGAGCATTTAGCAATTAGTTATGGTAACCACTGTTGTGGAATGGTTACCTAGATGCGCTTTACTGTCCTAACGTTTCCTCGGATCTTGGTTGTTTCCACCATCATCGCCAGAGAGGGTAGCGCATGTCGCTAAATGTTGTTTTGAAAACAAACCAACAGCCATCAAAACCTGACTTAGAGCGTCCAAGTGACACGCTTCTCCAATTAAAGTAAATCCCATCTGGCTCCCACGCTCACGCAAGCTCTACTACACCAGGACAATCAATCTTGTCGCCAAGTTCCGAAGAGTATATGCACCTCGTCGCGTCCATGTACATGACGATGCATACGTGAGGCATTATAGAAAGTCCTGGCTCTATGCGATGCAGGTTCGAAACTCCCGTCGTCGACGATCATCACCTGCATGGATGTCTCTCGACCTGTTTACCTTGATAAAGACAACTCTATCAGGGAGTCGAAGAACAGTTCTTTGTTCGGCCACTTGAACGCGGATCCGATAACATTCTGAGCGAGATCTGTCTTCAAGAACACGGAGTAAGCAGTGCTCCTCGGATTCTGCTCGCGTCGAGTGCTTGCCAAGAGTGCTCCCGTTTCTTTGTCTGTCGTTCTTTTTTTCTTCAATTCTCGGATCCTATAGCAGGAACTTCGTTTCTCGTGCTTCGTGGCCGCCTTGCCACCGATGTCCACCGTCACGTGGAGAGAATGCCGCCTTCGCTCTTCGAGCACCGTGAGCTTCCGTGTGCACAACGTGGCGACGTACCGTGAGCCGCAACCTACGGGGTGAAATTTTGTTTACTCGTGCAACTGGTGCCGCCACTACGTTGCCCAACTGTATGATTTGCAGACTTGTGGTGCATCGTCCTGATCAACTTCTGAGGATACCGCAGCGAGTTTGAGTGTTGCGTGTCTGGTGTTCTAAGAAATATCGCGCCTGTGCCTTCAGGAGTTATCATCCGTGGTTGAAGTTACCTTCGGGTCGAACAAGCCACAGCCAGGTCATCGACGTCGAACGACTAGTGAATCTAAACGCGTCCAAGTCACGGGCGGTTGCCTAAGGAGTGTCGTGCGTTTCAGGATCCACCTCCAGGCAGACTCAAGGATACCACGAACGACTTGAGAGATAATGTTGCTAAGGTTACAAAAAGACTTCGATTGCTTCGCCGCCGAAGTTTGCAGAAGAGCATGGCGCCTTTCGACCGAGTACCAAACACGAGAGAGCCATAATTAGCCTTCGAGGGGAAACTTGGGCAACGGAGTTAATACGTCATTCCCGGTGCTGAATCCAACAACGAAGACGTAACGTCGACAAGCCGGACGAGGCTCGAATTGTTGTGGTGTCCGATTTGGTCGAACTGTGTTCCCGGAAACCACGGTTACGACGGGAGACGTTCGTGCTGTGAATGTCTGTCGCGGACGCTACGTTGGTACAACAAAACGAGGTTGCTACGTACCCTTCAGCGCTCCGCAGATCGCGGCGATACCCGTACCAATTACAAGAGGGTACACGGTGTGTTCGCGTCCGTAAGTATCGCACCCTTAATGTATCTAGTGTGTTATATATCCATTAACTTTCGGTGTTTTTGGGGGGTATCTTTTGTTTATGTAGGGTCACAGTCGACAAAAAGGCAAACTGTTTGTCAATCATTGTTTCTTCCCACATGAGCAAATTTTTATCGAACCAATAAGCAATTCAATTATTTTTTTTTTATCACGAGCAACACTTGTTGTTGGAGAAACTTCATTTTGAGAAGAAATATAAAAATAGGTAAGATAATTTGACGGCTTTCAGTGTTAACCATGTTAATAATAAACGATAATCTTAAAATCAACAAAAAGTAAGACCATATTTTGACATTTTGCGCTGCTGCAGCAGTACGCGATGACATAAGGAGCTCTCTTAGCGCGGATAAACAAAGATTCGAGTGAAATCGTCACTAACGAGATAGAATAAATATGTCAGTCGCGGAGCAAATGGGCCAGGCCTGAAACAACAGCACATGAGATACTCTCAATCTGACGAACAATGAGTACTGCATTATATTTATCGCGTGGCTCGGTATCTGACGACAGTAAGTTCTAATCGTGAGCGATTATTGAGTACAAAAACAAATCTTCCTTTCTTTCACGTTTGTAAACAAAGGCTGCCTGCGAGCTGCGCCCAAAATATTCACTCATTTATCACTAAAGATTTCTACATTCCGTTTTAGAAATTACGCAGAGTGCGCTACATTAATCTTTCTTTGTTATACATATAATGTACTCCATACTGTATTTATAGCCTGCTTGCGATATCCCTGTTTAGTTAAAAGGTCTGAAAGTTGAATCAAGGAGATACAAAAAAGAACTAAGACAGTAATAAATAAGAAAGAAACTGTCGTTTGTTTTTTTGCGAATTACAACCCAATATTTGTCGGTAATCCAGATTTGGTACAATTAGCTACTGGTCATGAACCCAAGAAATCTTCACATTTCAAAAGTTAAGCATTTGATAGGGAAGTCAAATCGATACGCAATATTTATCGATAATACAGGGTGTCACAAAAAAAAATTTACAGGGTTTTTTTTACCGCAAGAATGAACTAGGCATCACCGAACGCTCATTCTCCGCCCAAAGGTAGCGCTAGAAGTCACAACCAGATGCCAAAGTTTCAGCCCGATCCGATAACTTGATCAAAAGTTATAAGTTATTTTCCGAAAAGTTCAATGGGAAAATGGAGCCCATTTTTGCCCGTTTTCGGTTTCTGGTGCCATAGAGCCCCATGTATTGGAAAACTCCGTTGGCCGCCATTTTCCCGTTGAAATTTTCAGAAAATCACTTATAACTTTTTATTAAGTTATCGGATCGGGCTGAAACTTTGGCATCTGGTTGTGACCTCTAGCTCTACCTTTGGGCGGAGAATGAGCGTTCGGCGACGCCTAGTTTATTTTTGCGGTAAAAAAGACAGTGTAAATTTTGTGACACCCTGTATATTGAAAATATTGCACTACGTTTAGTAACAGCTAAGTGATACCAGTCATACACAACGAGGTAAACACGGTCAATATTAGCAAAATTTGGGCCAAAGAAAGAAATTTCAAGCTTTTCTCTGAGAAATCGTGTATTACCATTAGGTTAACTATAACCCGGTTTCTTCACAAGTTATTATTTTTTTTAAAGCAGAGGAAAATGTTTAAACTTTCAAACGCTGTTCTTTTTTTTTTTAAAGCTTATACTAAAATAATATCACGACGCAGCATGAATATAACGTGTAAAATATCGAGAGCTGCAGTGTTGACAACAAAAACAAAGCAAAACGGATTCCCATTGAGTTCATGTTCTCTTAAATGCAGGTTGCATAAGAAAATATAATCAGCATATGCGTCTAAAACACATCTCCCAATCTCCCAACATAGAAAACCGTCAATCTATGTGTCGCAAATCTAACAGGAGCTGCATTGTGTCCACGCAGGATCCATGGTTCTGGGACCTGACAGCCGACTGCAGGCCTCGGCCCTTCATGACAGTGCAAACCAAGAAATCAAATCAGCTCACACTTTTGTCAGTCATCAAATACCTACGGTAGCGTGAAACAGAACTGAAGGTTCACCCGCGCATACCTCCACTGATATCGCAAAACTCGCTGTTTGCTGTCTCGACACCCAGAATATATATCGAAAATGAGTGAAAAAATCGTTTCTACAAGAAGAAACGAAATCAGAATTTTGCCAGCAGCGCCGCTTCGGCTGAAGATCGCTAGAAGAGTACCTTACAAACGCGTTGGACATCAGGCACTTTCTGCTGAGAAGTGAAGGCCAAAGTGCAACAACTTGAAGGCAAGCAAACGATTCAGGGAAACAAGCACCGTTCAGACATTTGCTTACTTCACCCAACCCTGCCAGCCCTGCACCTGCGCTTGTTAAAGCCAACTGTAAGGTACACTACCCGCCAAGCGTCAATCACGAATAGTTAGTACCACACCTGTGGTACTAACACGTCAACATTAAAAAAAGTAATAATTTTAAAACCTGAAGCGTCGGCAGAAGTACTGCGGATATTTTCACTTTGAAAAGGCTCTTCATAAGCACACGGAAAACTTGCAGATACAACGCGCATCAAACAACCAATACGTTCATCGAACGACCACAAGGCAACGTTAGTGAGCCTAAGAAACCCCACAAACCCCACAAACAAAGTTGCGCGTGACGTGACGTAACGGTACGAAAGTAGGCCTCTAGATACCAGAGGCCTCCTTATCTCCACCACGGGGCATCATCATTGCACACTTGTACGATGCATTTCAAGAAGGCATTCGGGGCTTCCGGACTCTGTGCCACTGGGCACTCAGCGTCGCCAAGAAAGTAATCGCTACCAATTTGCATAAAGTAGACCATTTCAAATTCAATTTCGGTTTACGCTTTCCACGAGACACCGCGGACACTTCACGAGGACGTTTCTTTTCGTCGGAGGCTCTCTTGTGAATATTTATACGAAGACTCTTCAAGGAGCCATATCGAGAAGACACCACAAGAACACGATCTGACAGGGCAGGACAGTTCCACGGTACTGTCGAAAGAAACAAGCTCTTGCTCATTTTACAGTAATATCCCGATATAACTCATTTTCGAGGTACAGTTTAACGGATATTTGTTAGGTTCAAGCAGCCGGACCACCATCGGCTACTGGAGAGAAAACAACAACAACGTTCTCTACAGGTTCGAAGCAATTGGGACCTCCAAAGCGGACAATTGCCGCAGGCTTCTTCAACAGGGAGACACCCCACGCACACGTTCAACCTATCAACGCCCATGACCCAATCTACCGTTGCAACGGCGCCGCAGAAGAAGACGTCCGAACCGTGAGGACCCCCGGCGATCGTACACGGGCGGTAGCGACAGCAGGCCGCAGCCGACGTGAGCGGTGCGGCGGCACCGCCGTAAAAGCCGACACAGCAGCCCCCAGAAGCAAGAAGAAGGGGGGACTTCCCCGGGAGGGGACTTGGGGGGAGGCGCGGCAAAAGGCACGTTGCGCGACTCCGCCCTCCAGCGTAGCCCAGCCGAAAAAAGAAGCGGCGAGAGAGGAGGGGGGGGCAACGCGTACTCGTACGGGACGACGCAGTCGAAGCCATGCCGCCGGGCCCTCGGAGACCCGGGGAAGAAGCTCCGCTGGTCGTCTGAAAGGGCCGGCTCGTCGCGCTGCCGAAGGCCGGGCAAGCCCGATGGATTACGCGCTGCTGCGGAGGACAGCGGCCAGCCTGGTCGTGGTCGTGCTCATGGCGCTTCTCCTCAGGACCGCAACGTGAGTGTCCCTTCACCACGACGTCCTTGTCCTTGCGACGATTCAGAGCCAGGATGCGAAGGGGGTGCGTTGCCGGCGTATAAGATAACCGCAAGCAGATTTTTAAAGCCGCGGGAGCGGGGAGTAGCATACTGTTGTACCGCCTCCGGCGGCTCGCTGTCATCGATGATGCTTCGCCGTCGCGAAGTCTTCGATGGTGCGCGAGTGCGTGGCCCAGAAGACCGGGTGGTTAATTCGCGTTTGAGTTGAAACGTTGTATCTCGCTTTAACCTTTGCGAAGCGGCCACACGGCTTATACGTTGCACAAAGGACAATGTACAGAGAGTGTCTCAGGCGTCTCTCTTCCTTGTATAACAATTCTGTCACGTTAGACGTACAAAAAAAAAACTGTCGGCACACATGTTTGAAGCGTACATACGTATACGAGGCAAATGTGATTCGAATGTGCTTGACGCGTGTTCGCGGGTAATTTTGTCATGCGTGCAGCGGAAAGAGTGTATTTTGTACCATGTCTGAGCACTACCGACTGCAGATTTAAGTAATTATAGACGTGCGACGGGGATGAATACAAAGCAATCTCACTCTCAGACGTAAGACTCAAAGATGCACGGTGGTTCTTTAGGGGTGCCACATATGATCCCACGCCGGCTCACGTCTTTTCGTGGTGCTCCAGCACAATATAAGTGTATAAAGATATCGTACCGGAGGCAGATAAACTTATTACACACTTCCTGGGCGCTGCTGACAAATCAGAAGCAAAAAAAAGAAAGAAAAGAAACAGAGTGACCGCCGGCGTGCGTGTTTCTCCGCCGAGCACGCGAGTTGAAGATCATTGTGATCGAGCCCTTCCTAGGCGTTTGCTTTGTGCGATAACAAGGTCACGATCTCCTCTGGGACATTCACCGTGTTAAGGCCTGTCCTATAACAGACAGGCGTGCATGTCATTTTTAGCGGACGGAAATTACGCTCTTCGGTCGGTCCCGGCCACTTTGCATGCTTTTTGGACGGCGTTCAAGATCTGGGAAATATTTGCGCGTGCCCCTTCTGGTTCGACGTCCATGGCACTCGCTTGACTCGGGTTGTCGCACTCCGCCCCGATTACTGTTATTAAGTGTGAAAGCTTATGAAGGAAGAATTCATTCTGGGTATAATAAAAAAAGGACCTCCAGGACAGCTCGCTGAGAAGTTTGGTGCATAGAGGCAAAACTAACTCGACCCCCTTCCTTCCGACTCTGCATGCAAACAAATTCGCTCGATGACATTGCAGAAATCAGCGCATATAGGCACACATGAAAACTTTAATCAACGTTTCTTGTGCTTCTTTTTTTTTCTTTCGCGATCGAAGTGCTTGCGTTTGATTTCTATGTTTTCACATCTGCTTATCTGGAGAATGCGCATTCGCAAATGTACACGGAGAGTAAGGGTTCTAAAAAGCGTCTTTGGAGCAGTGGAACGCAAGGGGATCGCTCGTCAATCAACTTGCACGCCGTATAATAGCAACTACGCACAAATGGATGACAGAAGACACCACTTTTTTTCTACACACACGCATCGTAATATATAACCTTTCATAAGGGGGTGGGGTTGTGAAAATAAACATGAGATAACCTGCCGTGAGAATACTGGACTCCGACAAAATGCTGTCCCGTTGTAACTCACCATATATTCACCTTTTGCTTCTCACCCAGGCGAAAAATGCCGAGTCACTGGGTTGTGAGAACGTGCGCGGGTTCTGATCATGTGCAGACGAGGGCTATTATACTGCGCATGGTCAGAATGCTTCGTGTAGAAAACGCGGAGCTCTGATTGGACCGATTAGTAAGTAGGCCTAAAGCTATATAGCTGTCTTTGTCTCCGCTACACTCGTAGAACGCTTTCGAACGCGAAAGCCAAACGCCAGACGCCGGCGTTCCGCGCTGTAACGCATGCGACGAGTGCAGTGGCGAGACAAAGGCAGCTATAGCTTTCGATGTACCCACTAATCGGTCCAATCAGAGCTCGACATTCTGACGTCGTCGCGCGCTCCGGTCTCCTTCTCTCCCTCAATTTCTCGGGACATGCATGCGCACTTTTTTTCTTTCTTTTTTTTTTTTTAATTGACACAGAAAGTTGGCCCCTGGTTTAATGTGCAGACCACTTTTGGTATGCAGTGCAATTTTGATAGTTCCTCCACTATACGAATAAACTCAGATCCAATATATACATATATACATCTAGTGTACATATATACACTAGAGACGAGCAAACAAAAACCGCCAAATCGGTCAACTCTAAAATGAAGTGTTGCCACTATTATAGGCGCCGTAAGAAAACGCGTGCTAGCTTTGAGTAAGCTCGGACACTTCACCAGACTCCACTTAAATGCCAGACTCCGTGTCTCACGTATGAACTCACGCGCGCACTCATGACCGACTAAATCACGCTCCGTATAAGTTGACGTGATTTGCACATTGTAAGGAGAATAAATCGCATCAATTTAAGCATGGTCGGCAAAATAACTGGAGACACGAGGAAGAATCACTTAAAAAATGTCATTAACGCAAAAAAAAAAGAGATCGGTCGGCTGCATCGGAAATAAGTTGTGTTTATAAAAACCCTACGCTTTTGCCAGGTGACTGGACGCTAGAAAAAAAATACCGACTGGTATTGAGCAAAACAAAAATATGTATGCTCGCAGTGTGAAGTGAGTAATCGCCAGGTACAGGTAAATACGACTCTCAACGGGGCCATGATTTTAGAGTGAAAATAACGAATGTGCTTCCACGCAACCTCAAAACTATATATATATATATATATATATATATAAAGAGAGAGAGAGAGAGAGAGAGAGAGCCTTCAGTGACATTATTGGGGTCAACCAGCGCATCCCCCCTGAGATGTGAATTTCGCAGTTTTGTATATAGCCACGCCCAGACCACGTAACAGTGATGATTATGTGTGCGAGGTTGCTGAATTGGTTGCACTGAAATCGCAGGGTTAATAAAGACAAAATATTTTATCCCTGCGGTTAATGATTACGAATAACTAGAATTTGTTCAATTTACATAAAACGGGAAAAAAGCATATAACGATCGGAAAGAGACAAGCACCTTTTCTTCCGATGTTTGTGATTCCATTACAAGCACTCGTTTCGCCGTCAATCCTTCTAATTTATTTTTGGCATTTGTGTTCTGGGATAAACTTGCCCACCTGCAATTTTTCTCGCTAATAGCTACTAGGACGCATGCCTATATAGGACGCATTTCGAAGATAGTAATTAAATAAGTTAATCAAAGTCACCGATATTGCAACTTTTTAAGGCTTCAATAAAAAAAAAAAAAAGATTAAAGAGGCATCCATTGGTGTTCAACTTTTCATTGTTTCTTTCCTCGGCCGTTAATTTTTTTTTTTTTTTGGACGCGATATTATTTTATACGTAGAGTGGCTATACACAAATTACTTACATTAAGGACTCTATAAATAACAAATAAATCGCGTCCAAAAAGAAACGGCGAAATAATAAAATAATAATAAAAAGTTCGACATTAATGAATGTCTTCTGAATATTTTGTCGAAGCTTAAACAATTGCAACTCGTTTAAGAATGGCATAAAAGACAACACACACTCGCCTTACCAACCATTTAGCATAAAAAACTAGGTTTCCGGCGTTTGTCAAGCTCGTCAAAATATGCCAGTCTTCATTTCAATCACCAAATAATAATTAACAAATTACAGATGCCGATTACAAATTATTTTAATTAAAAACTTACTCTGTTATGTGCTCTTTTTCTTTTTCACAGAAATGCGAGCAATAAATTGCATACAATATATGGTTATCAGTTATTCAAGAAGTCACCACAAACATGCGCTCTGCTATGACTCCTGGAACGCTTCTTTGACTGGTCTGTTTTAGCGTCCTAGAGATCAAAAGTGGTCCCGAAAAGTGGCAAAAAATGACGTCACAGAAGCCGGAGTGCCATGATCGCGATCCTGGCGGTTGGTCGCAGAAATGCTAGCGAAAATCACGAAAGCGAACGCGAGATGGCGCTTTCGTCGCGGCGTCCCAACTCCTGGCTACCGAAGCTTCCGTGGGCTGCCACACTGGAGAGCGACCTGCTTCAGAACAGGCGTCGGCAACACCCACCACCGCTGCCGGAGACGCCGCCAGGATCGCGACCGGCGACGGCATGACACTTTTGCGATGTCAGCAGGCGGAAATTGAGGGACCACTGTTTTGGACGCGGTAAACGCACCAGTCGGAGACGCACTACAGAATACACAGCTCTGCTAAGCGTCAATCTATCCACCGGATTTCATCATTAGCTTTCAAGACCGGCACCGGATATTTCCTGTAGCAGCTTGACTGGACATAATGTGATGTAATCCGTCGTTACGTTGTTGGTGAGTGATTGGTTGATGATTGTGAGGTCTAGAGGTGCACGTGATACATATATACATATTTTATTATAAAAAGATAAACAAGGTGAGGGGATATTTAAAAAAAGGAATGTAGGAAAGGGAGGGAGATATAATAAGAGATAAACCTAAGAATTATAACGAGAATGAAGTTTAAAGAAACAAGAAGCTTAAAGGGGAACTTACCTTAAAGAAACGGGTTAGCACGGGTAGGGTCATGTCGATTTAAAATGCCTTATAATATTGCCCCCTAGAGATGGCTAAATCGATCTTGCCTTTTAATTAGAACAATATCATATAATTTTATTAATATCGTAAAGTTGCAATGATAGCAACATAAATGAAATCCCGAACAATAGGCCGAGGTTTAAATTACACCGCCACTCACCGCAAAGTAAAATTAATTCTCTACTTCACCTCCGAAATGAGACCATTGATTGAGATTCAGAGTCAACCGAGCCATATATGAACGTGACAGAATCTGCTGTAGAGAAGTATTTTCCATGTTTAAGTTGCGATTCAAACTTGGGTAATCTGTATAATTTCCTAACGTAATTGTTTTAGCAAAATTTCATTTTATAAAACAAAGAAGCAATTCTAACTAGCGGCATGGGTTACTACGTAGATTTCTGAATTATTTTTAAAATTATAACGGCAATACCCACTATTTTTATTAATTACGGTCATTGCAATCCGGTGACATCATAAATTTCATACCTTACACTTCCTTTGCGTGGGCTTCGAGTCTGCTTGTACAAAATTACAGAAAAATTGAATTATGCAAAGAAAAGTATATACAGGGTGTTTTTTTTTTAAGCTTAACAGATTTGTTTAAAAAAAGCCGTGAAAGCTACACTTATGCCGCTTGTGGAGGTGCATTATACGGCCCGGGGGACATATTATAGCGGGCTAATGGTAACGATCAGTCGGCTATTTAATTAAAATTTGTGAATTAAATGTTTAATTAATGAAAATAGACATATGGTTCCAATTAGAAACTTGCTCAGCGTTATCGAAAACCACTAAATCACTCATTTTTAGAAAGACTTTGAGCGCGTGAGAAGCTTAGTAGTGCACTAAAGTTACCACTCGTGGAGCAGGTACAAAGCTAGAGGTTGCGATAAGGCGCCCGCGCGATTTTTCCGTCTCTTATCTAGGCCCAGCCTTGTACCTGCTCCACGAGTGGTAACTTTAGTGCGCTACTCCGCTTCTCACGCGCTCAAAGTCTTTCTGAAAATGACTGATTTAGTGGTTTTCGATGACGCTGAGCAAGTTTCTAATTGGAACCATATGTCTATTTTTATTAATTAAAAAGTTAATTAACGAATTTTAATTAATAAGTCGACTGATCATTACGATTAGCCCCCTATACTATGTCCCCCTGGCCGTATACCTCACCTAAACAAGCGGCATAAGTGTAACTTTCACGGCTTTTTTCAAACCAATCTGTTAAGCTTAAAAAAAACACCCTGTATATGTAATACAAGAACATTGTTCGAATATGGCTGTGCGCCTTAGATAGACAACAGGAATACACAGTGATATCTCGGGAATATTTTTACGTCTCAATTTCTGCATGTGCGGAATTTGTTCTAATCAAGTTCTAAGCTCAAAGAATGTCAGCTTTGCTCATACTGTATGGCATTTCGTGTGTATCCCCATATGTGGACATATCTGCTTACATCATCATCATCAGCAGCAGCATTAGCTTAATAATAGTTTGTTGCGGCACTCATAAATAACCAACTAAAGGTATTCTTAACGCACAACACTTGAAATTGCATGTACATTAGTGTAATCGCAGCACACCGACCATACTTTGTTTTTAAACAGAAAATGTTTTATCAGCCACTTTTATATGAAAACTATGCAACGTATGTACCGCTCAAGCGACGGTTTCAACAGCTGCACGTTTTCTCGCTACGTTTAGAGGGAAAATTTACGTCACTTGACTTGAGATCACATGAACCTGGTCACGTGACGTGGCATCAATTTCCCCGATATATTTAGTGGGGAAATTGACGTCGCGGTGTAGTCTTTCCGTCATGAGATTCCATCACATCGCGTGTGCCAAATGTGTGATTTGCGCTTGACACATTTTGTGTCGTCGGGCTTTGTTAGCATGATCAAGCTTGTCAATTTTTGTCTTGCAATCTTTTTTAGCAGCGTGGTAAGAAATACAAGACGTCTATCATTAAACCATATGATCGACTTTGTAGCACACTAAACGTGACTTAATTTTTGTTTTCGCGACAGCATTTAGTAGGTTTTATTTATAGGTATTTTTACAAGATTCCGCTGTATTTATTCCGGAGTAAACTTTCTGGATGTTTTGTGGCCCTCATTGGTTGAGGAAATATCTGTGTTCTTTTGGACGAGTTGCCTCACTCTGGCTCTACCTCGTAAATATCTGTACTTAAATTCCCTGGCATTGATATCGGTGTAACAAATCTCGTTTATTTTATACGCTTATCAATCATGAAGAGATCAGGGTTACCAATTTGCCGAAACTGGGTAATTCAAATAAACCTTTTCCAAGACGTTTATACCTTGAACACAATTAGCACGGGTATCTAATCACAATTCACTACGCTTAACTCTGCCCGTTTTGTTAATGTAATTTCAGAACAACTACAAAAAAACATTTGATTACCCCTGTAGTTCGCAAATGTGTAATTACTGCGTTTAAGCGCTCACTCCAACAAAAATGCGCAAACCGCGTTTTATTGCTCACCCTGCGCACGTTTAGTCTCTCGTAAAGCACAAACCGAGCGCCTCTCGAAGGAAACAAACCAGCGGCTCAAGTTCCCACAACCACCACCACCGGTGGCGCCATTGCGTCCATGGAAGTTGGAGAGGCGCCAGGGCGTCAGTGTTGCCAGCCTCGAGTGACAGGCTATAATTTGAAAGGTGAAAAATGGTTTCCCCCAAAAGCCGAATAGCTGCAGCGCCGCCGAACCCCACCAAAAACAACGCGGCAGTTGCTAACCATGGACCCATTGGCACCCTCCAACTATAATGCAGGCTGCACAAGAAACAACCAGAAACAACAATGGCCCAAGTGCAACTACCCACGCCATTTATCAACCTAGCGAAAACAAGAATGTTACAATAAAAAACGCAAAATGAACAAATGTAAATAGAAGCATCAGCATTTTCTTTTTCTGGTGAATTATTGTTCCTGCTCTTATTTTGCACGGGAAGGTATTCGAGTTATTCGAGAAATGCGGATGGCTTGAACATCTTTAAACCTAACTTCAATGGCTGTGTTGTTTCGGCTTGTTTGTTTGTTTTCGTCATAAATGGACCAGAGTCAACCTAGTAAGAGATAAAAACGGATGAAGATGATGATTGCCTGATGAACTTTGCAGTTGATTTATAATTTTCACAAATGCATATTAGATATATTCCTACTTTTTTATGTATAATGACAGTTTCGAATTAAACTATGCTAATTATGTGTCACTGTACAAAACAAAACAAAAAACAAAGAAGTCATCAATTTATTTACAATCACTTTCCGGCTAATCATTCAATTCGACTGGACGCTTCAATTCAGCCTAATAGCTAGTTTGACTAGAAACCTCAGTTATAAATGCAGTATACTTTCGGCTCTTTGTTTCGGGGCCAAACTCAATTGTATCCAAAATTTACACCTCGAAACAGTTTGATCAAGTGTTGGTTTAAACCCGATTTTACCCAAAATCTCGCATAAACTTACTAAAAAAATCGGGTTATCCGAAATTGGCACGCCGAGCAAGTTTCATCAATGTTAGAACATAATCGGGTTCAATTTGATTTTTTTAAATACTGTGTCACTTGAGTGATTTTTTTAAAGTTAGTTCTAGACGTGTACCATCTTGTTTTGTGAAATCCATCGGAGTGTTCTGCGTTAGTCTAAGAACCCCAAGCTATTACCGCTGACATGAATGGGAGCATTGCAAATAAAATTTCGCCACTAACAATAAATATGGGTACTGCTTTTTAGTTGTTAAAAAAACTCATTTATAATAAATTTGGCATGTGTACATTTCAATTTTATTTTGTTATCTTTATAATTAGTGCTTCGCAACTTTTGTGTAGTTTCTCGTGTGTTCTTCAAAGCAGGATAAATAAATAAAATACTAAACAAAAACAACAACTGTTCATGCAAGTCTTCGAAAGTAGGATTTGAAGTATAGGGAAGAGGGCCACCGAATTTCAGACAGAGAGCTCCAGTCAAGCTTAAAATTTACTTTGAGCGAAAATATAATCCAAATGTTTCCGAATACCGAAACCAGCGGAGAGCCTCAATTATATCCTGAACTTCGCTTGAAAATATGAAAGCCCAACTTTTATAACCTCAATTTTCGTCGTTTACAAAACCAGATAATGAAGAAGCATTAATGTATTTGATGACCATGTCTCTGTAGCCCTGTATTTTTCAACAGAAAAATACATACAAATATATATATAAGGTTATGTTTTAAAAATACTAATAGCTTTATACAAATTAGGTAAAACAACAGCAACCATTTGAAGCGAGCGGAATTCCAAGCTTGGAGCTGAATTCTTATTGTGGAAATCCCGAAGGAAAGAATTGTGTTAATCGGTTTGGCAATTGAATGTCGTATAATATGACCATGACATTTTCTTTCGAAGTGTGAACAAAAATGCGGTTCGTGTGTGCGTGCGTGTGTCTTTCCTTTGCGATGTTCCGCCTATAAGGCCATATATTATTTCAACATTCTTCTTTTGAACATTCTCCTAATCTCCCCCTTATTCCCGGAACCACGAAATCGAGAATAATTAAATTATCAACTTTTTGAACAGCCATCGCCGTATATCCACAGCACATCATTTGTCTCAGTAGATCAAATCTGCATGTTTTACCGGCTATTACAAGTAAAAACAGATCACACCAAAACGGCATGCTTGAACATAACAAAAACATGTATTCTTTTTTTTTTTCATTCTTCAAGGTAGCGGAAGTTGCAGACAAATCTTTCACGTTCGCATTCTCTGTGTACTGTAGTCCCAAAATCAAATGTGTTAGGTCGCACAAAACATACATGAAAAATAAGGGCCTATCGGTCACATTCTCTATACAGTGCTTCACCAAACCATGTTTCTGACGTCATATCAAAGTGGTGACGTCAAAAACAAGACATTTTTATCTTCTAAACACGGGTTTTTGCGCTTGCGCGGAGCCAGCAGTTCCCTTATCTAGGCGCATTTTGTGCACTGAGTTGGTGACCACGTTCATCACTTTGGTACCTCACTATAAGAAAAAGCTAAAAAATCCCATTTTCGGTGGGTTACTTCTTTAGATTAAAGAAGTGAATTTGGAAAATAACAACGAAGGTTTTAAAAATAATTTAAACCGCCTGGGGATCTTTTGACGTGCAACCAAAATTCCAGTTATTGACGACGGCACCAGCAGTAAGCGTCCTTGAAATGGGTGTGTATATAGCAATAGTCAGAGCCACCTTTCCAGATATTTTGCATAGTTGGGGTGGGGGATAAATTTCCGGAACGTAGCGCGGCCTCCACCCTAAAGTTTTAGCGCTACATACCTCGGTCGAAATTTGACCTCGTCAAATGGCTCTGACTCTCTATAGCCCACGGCAGATTGCGTCGATGCACAAGTCTGCGCCGTGAACGTCGGAGTCAGACGCCGTGTATGTGACATACTAGCCCCGGAGACGATCTAAACTTTGACCTCTAGTCGTTGCATTTGCAGGACGGCCAAGGTGTCTGGGGGCGTGAACGGAATCGGCCACTACAACCACAACAGAAGACGACTTCTAGATCCTAAAATGGAGGCTTACCGAGAATCCATGTAAGTTGCTTTGTTTTTCTATTTTATGTTTCTCTCAACATATACAGCAACATGAAGTTGACGTTCCAACGACGCAGAGAGCGTCAACACACTACACTCCGCAAGAAGTGATGCAGAGATGACTCGCTCTTTTGACATCATATTCACGTGCTTAGAGCTCGTGACTAAGAAAAGCAACCACCTCCAACTATGCACCATGCTCTGCTACTCCCTACAATGAACTGCAACAGAGGCCACGGTCCAGCCCAGCCGATCAAGTACTGTGAACGTAGCACGTGATCCGCGTACATCCCAAAAAGTCAAGTGAGACACACACGGCATGGGAATGGTTTCGATGACACGTAGCGGCATCTGCTGTTCAGCGTAAGGCCAACCGTAGTTCGTGCACTATCACCCGTCGCCAGATTCGAATCAACGTCAAACCAATCTGCATTTGGACTAACAGCTATATCCACCTTCCAAAACTTATTACCCAGGCAAAAAAAAAAAATATTTCGAAACACTGAATTGTAGGCTTATGCACGCGGCGTTTGGTATTCCGCAGAGAGCTACGGCACGGAACGCAATCCAATCTAGTAGACAAAGGAGGCAGCGCGTAGAAGACGATGATTGGAATTATCTATAGCAAACTCTGAATGTTACTTTCTTGGAAACCAAGTAACTACACTTCGTTCCATTTTGCGCAGGCAAACGAGTAACGCGATTTTGATAGTTGTGTGCGAACGTATACAACGCAAATCGTGGAAGTAGTCACTTTGACAAGCGTTCCGGGTGCTTCAGGGTAAAACGAGGGAAGAAGGATCCCGACCAGTCAAGTCATGCGTGACTCGGAATGTTTGGTGGAAAGGGTGGACACTGAAAGCACAAAAATTCCGAAGGTATAGTCTCGGTTAATTAGATGAACTTGAAAAGGAAACTTCTCGCTAGACTTGAAGTGGCAAGCAACTTTTCGTTAAGAAATTTTGCTTCTTGGGAAGAAGTTACCCGAGTCTTTGGTGAAGAAGTTACCAAAGTCTGGGGCTTCTAGGAGGTCGCACAGAGAGCAACCGAGGTTCGTCTGAGCAGACCGTTGTCCACGTGACACCTCTCTCCCCCATACAAAAGGTAGCCTCACAACTGGGAAAAACTAAATATCGAACCGAGTTGTAGTTTGATGGAGCGATCGGGTGATTCAGCAACTTTGAAAAAATATTCCAAGACTGACGAACGCGCGCAACTCACGTCGAGAAGGAGAAAAGGTGAAATACACACGGAATCAACAACGAAGGCTTATAAAGAAATGTCGGGATTCTTTCTTTTTTTTCAATTCAGGTGACGTCACGTCCCCAAGACTTTCGCATTCTACATCCTCACCACAATCGTCACATTCTGGTAGACTTTCAGCATGCAACAAGGCGTCGTTTATTTTGCGCGGGCCCAAAAACGGGGTTTCGTTTTCTATCACGGACCCCGTATAATTGCGCCCCCAACGACTACATATTTACGACTGGCCATCGTCCTTCCTTCATCTCCCCACGAGACGGCCGGGGAGGGAGGGGACGACGCGTGCTTGATGACTCTGTGTACCGCGTAGACGGAATTGTTATGGGTTCCCCGATGCCCCGTCCACGTAAACAAGACCGGGCCCGAGTCGAGCCCGCACCGATCTCCCCGCTCAAGACTACATAGAAGACAAGGCCTGAGACGTCCTCCCCCAAAACGTCACCACTAGAGGATCCACACATGGCCGTCAACGCGTCTAGCAGCGTCTCACAACATAGGCGACCTTAGCACGGGGCGACGCCAAGACGGCCGCACGTTTGCTTCTCCCGTCGAGTTTCAGCGCGTTTGCTGCTTGGGGCGAGTCGGGGACCCACGAACGATGACGTCACGTGCAGGCCTCGACTTCCAGGTGGCATCGGCCCTACGACTCAAGTCTTTGCACCGGTCTCCCTCCTGCCCTGACGTCTGCCTTCCATGTTTCCAAGCACAAGAGCGCGCGCGCGCGCGTATGGTCGTTGTAAACGTCACCCCCGTGTAAACGGCGGTGCCAGCTGCCGCCTTCCCTTCGTCTCTGCGTCTTCAATGCCTTGCCCAGTTTTCCAACCGCGTTCACTCAAGCCGAAAAAAAACTTTTTTATTGGTATCGATTGAGAGAGAAGGCGAAGGTGTTGAAGTCTGTTTACGCGTTGTTGTTTCTGGCGCCGCGAGGTGTAATCTTTTAACCCCTCCGTTGAGACGCTTTTAAAACCGATGGGCTTAGAGGCTTCTTTGAGCTGCCGTAATAACGAAACTCAAGGAAAATAAATTAGGGGTACAGCGATTGATCTTTGAGAAAGAGAATAGCGAGCTCCCTTTCAAAGAAGACGCCTCTGACCTATAGGGGAGGAAAAGGAGAGAAGCCCCCCCCCCTTCCCCCTTCTCCCCTCCCCCATGGATCAGAGCCGTTTTCTTTGAAAGAGAACTCGCTATTTCCTCTCTCAAAGATCAATCGCTGTACCCCTTATTTCTTTTCCTTCAGTTTCGTTATTACGGCAGCTCAAAGGTGATTTGAGGAAGTGTAAAATTGCTCTTTTCACGACGTGTAAATAGGGTTCACGGATGCACTAGCGCTTCTAAGAGTTTTGCTTTTTCGGGGTTTTAATGTAAACGCGCAATAACTTTAGAGGGTTTAAAATGGTAGTTTGGGACGAATAGAACTAACACGTTCACAGCCCCCTAATGGCGATGACAGGCAACAAATTTTAGTCTGCTAGTGATTTTAAGCACCTATCTGAGCTTTTTGAGAAGCTCCGCTATAGTGGCGTCGAAAAGGGAAGGGGGAGGGGGGAGGGGGGGGGCACAAATGGGGCATGGGGGTGATCCCCCCCCCCCCCTTTCCAGACCTTTCAGACATTTCTGGTAAACAATTTGTGTGCGTGTGCGTGTGTTCAAGGGAGGGGGGGCAAGGGGAGATCGTTTACTTTCCTCCAGTTGCCCCATATCTCCCGAACACTTCCGACGCCCCTGTTCCGATACAGAAAAGGAGGCATTAATAAAAATCTGTATAAATACTTTTAGTTGCAAACCTTTTTGTTGAGTAGTTGTATGGAATGCATATTTCCACAATCGAGTTTGGAGAAGACCAGCGATCTGTAAATTTGAATAAGTGACGTCGTGGCTCTTCGTCACATCAAAGCGACATTAGTTGACATCTTTAAAATCTTTATGTTTCAAACTTTTCGCGAAGTTTAGAAATATGACGTGGTAAAGTCAATTTCTTATCAAATGTATTTTACAATATTCAACTATCGTGAGAGTTAGTTTTTGACGTTCACGATATAGCGTAGGAGATTAAGTTACACCTTTTATACCCAATGGAAACAGGAAAGATATCGTATATGTTTTGACCCATAAAAATATTAAAACATAAACTATATAATGAGTATTTAAGTTGTTAGTCAAGTGCGTGGATTGTGTGTTCAAAGCGAATCCGAAGCATATAATTGTTTTGTTTGAATATCGAATAGCTTCTTTAATTCTTTCATTACCGTTTACCATGCTTATACGAAACTTCAGCTGAACACGTGGAGGTACTTCCCAACCTTCCGCTTGTCCACCTCTAAGCTCAGTTATTTTAATATAACTACTGTATGAACTGGGGCATGTAAAACGACAGATTTGTTGCAGTTATCCTAATCAATGGGGATTAATAAATCTGCTTGCTATATGCAAATGTTTTCTTCTTCTATTTCAAATTAAAAAAAAAAAAAACACGAATTATGAACGGGGGTTGTCAAGACGTCGCTGCTTAACATATACTTTTGCATAATCGCGGCGGGTTAACCCCGTTGAGTGCGCTTCTCATCAAGCACCTGGTCACTGCGGGGATGCAATACCCGCAGAGCACGGGAGCTCCGCAAGTTTTGCTTTTCTGCAGCGCACCGATGATCGGTGAGAAGCGCACTCAACGGGGCTAACCCGCCGCGATCGACACTTCGAAAAGTATGAATGTCGCAGTTCATGTCGAAGCGAATACCGATTAGCGTATTATTCGAAACTTCAATTTGAAAGTTCGAATATTCGCACAACACTGTAAGGCATTATATGCTCTTGGATGTTCCTAACTGTTTATTGGGCACATTCATATATCTTAGCATTAGGGCAAATGCGTGAAGTGTACAACCGACGTTTACTCAGTGGAAAATCTGGACTTCTTTTTTTCTGTAGCTTACTAACCGCCGAATTCAGAAACCTCACTCAAACTACACTCACACTTAAGGGCCCCTCCACTTCCTCGAGGAAGGCGCGAGGGCCGGCGCTGGCCAATCGCCACGGCGGGTCCGTCCTCGCGATTGGCCAGCGCCGGCCCTCGCGCCTTCCTCGAGGAAGTGGAGCGGCCCTTAAGTGTGAGTGTAGTTTGAGTGAGGTTTCTGAATTCGGCGGTAAGTCCTATTTGTAGTTGTGGGTCAACAATAGAGCTAAGTAGTTTTTGTTTTACATACTATTAGTCCAAGTTAAGGACTTCAATACGAGTGGTAATTACAAATACATTTTGAAAAGCAATAAAAAGAGCAATCGAAGCACACGCAGAAACGCAGGTACACGCAGGGGCGGATTCAAGGGGGGGGGGGGGGGGGGCGACGGGGGCGGCCACCCCCCCCCCCCCCAAACAAAGTCGACCCCCCCTCCCCCCTTCTCAGAGGGCAATTTGCCATGGGTGGACCCCCCGGTGCACAAGAAAGAATGGGAGAATCGTATCCTTACAAATTTTTCGCCCCCCCCCCCCAAAAAAAAAAATAAAAAAGGAGTTCTGGATCCGCCTCTGGGTACACGAAATACAAACAATATAAACAATCAGCGGCATTCAATGCATATACGAGTATATATATTGGCATATACAAATAGTTATGTTGTGTCTAAATAAGATGAAAATAACTCAGAATCAAGAAGTGAAAAAAAAATCCGGTAGTATATTTCATTCTCTCACTGTGCGTGGGAAAAGGAAACTTTGAAACAATCTTTATTAAACGAGAATAAAGATTGTTTCAAATTTTCTTATTTTATTTTTATTTTATATTATATATGAAGGTCGTCAATATAGTATCGTATAAGTAATGCGAATGATTCTTTAAAAAAAACTCACAGACCGAATTAATTTTGATGAAAAAAAAACAATGTGACACTTAAATCGCGCCCCCAGACGGCTCATTTTTGAAACTGGAATACAAGTTCTTTCGTAATTCTTAAATATCAACAGGATTCTACGGACTCCACATTACCTATACGAAATCATGAAAAATTCCACACTGCAGTCCGTTCCCACACAGAGGTGTGATGAAAAAGTTCCGAGATTGGTTTTGTAGCGTATAAACAAGAGGGCAGCACAGTGATGTCCGCGCAGAAGCCGAAGGCAGAGACCTTCCGGCGTCATTATGCCAAAGGACGTCGCTCTGTGGACATTTGGAACTGCGCTACACGAGTTCGTTTGACCACATGCACGAGCACAATGACGATCTCTCCATAGACTGCAAATCAAATCGAGAGCGAACGTCAACTTTACGTCAAACTCGATAAAATCTAAAATAGA
This sequence comes from Ixodes persulcatus, assembly GCA_013358835.2. Taxonomy (NCBI): domain Eukaryota; kingdom Metazoa; phylum Arthropoda; class Arachnida; order Ixodida; family Ixodidae; genus Ixodes; species Ixodes persulcatus. Next base: position 290,554 of record JABSTQ010011382.1, read on the forward strand.
GACCTCTGAAATTATTTAGAAGGCTTATGTCAAAGAGCAGTGAGGTATGCGAGGTGTCTTGAGTGGCACTCGCGCCTCAAGAATGGCAGAACGTCACTGAAGTCAATGAGAGGTCGGATAAGAGTCGCCCTAGCGCTCTTCGTGCTCAAGCGATGTTCTGCCGTTCCTGAAGCTCGAGTGCCGTTTAAAACACTTCGCAAAATTCACCGCTTTCTGACACCAGCCTGCTGATTCATTTCAAAGGGTTCTGTTTTACATTTGCCAATTTTGACGCGAACCGATGTTCGCTCTCGCTCTGGTTTGCAGTCTGTGGGGAAATCACCATTGTGCCCATGCACGTGGTCACAAACACTCGTGTAACTCAGCTCCAAATGTTCACAGAGCGACGCCCTTTGGGATAACGAAACACGAAGGTCCTTGCCTTCGACTAGTGTGGGTTGGGGGGGGGGGGGGGGGAATCACTTTTACTGCATCGTCAGCTGTACGCGAATGTAGTATAGTAATGTCCCTCCAAACCAAAACAAAAATAAATGAAATCAAGAAAGTTGTTTAAGAAAAAAGGCATTCGTATTGTAAGCACTGATAGAGTGCAGGCGAGCTGGTAATGAATCGACATCTTGTAGACCCTGAGATATTTTTCATCTCAGGGTCTACAAAATGTGCCTTCGTATTTGGCTTTTTGTCCTACTAATTTATCTTTAGGGCTTAGATTTGTTCAAAAACTGACTCCAAGATGACCGAGCATCACTGTTTCTAGAAACAATTTAAACAATTTTTGTCATCATTTCAAACACAATTTTTATGGTAAAGTTATGCAAATCGTTATTTCATGCTTTTATTTCAGCTAATTTCCCTTATCAATTAACATTTTAATTACAGGTGGATTCCCTTACTGTAAGGTAATTAAGAAATTTAACAGCAATTTAATCAACTATGTTTTGACCTGCTGGCAAACATCTCAACAGGCAGCTGCAGTCCTCCATATACCATTTTCTCCGGAACCTCCCTTATCGCTGTCTCTCTGAAGCAGTAATTTCGCCGCGACCTGTGTCTCAACTAGGCCTTCAGCATCAGACGTGTAAAAAAAGCCTGGAAGTTAGTACATTTATTGTGCTCTGTGAAAACAGTCTCTTTACCAAGCCCGGAGCGCGTCTTCGACTAGTGTGTTTAGCGTTCCATACCGGCCATCCATCGAAAGCGTTTCCGAAGTTGAAATAAACTGCGTCATGGGTGCCGACATCCTGTGTTGTTGGACGTCGCCATCCTGGCAATTGGTCATAGAAATTCTGGCAAAAAAAAAAAAGACGAAAGAACGGAAGTGTTGCCGTCGTCGCGGCGTCCCAACTTGTCGTCGCAAAAATTTCCACGAACTGTCGAGCTGAGAGCAAACCTAGAGCAGAGAAGACGTCTGCCGCATCCCGCTCCGCCGTCGTGTTACCGCCATAATCGTGGCAGACGACAGCATGGCAAGCCGGCCCGTGTGACGCAGTTTGTTGCCACTTCGGAACCACCTTTGTTGCACGGTCCGAACAGGACGGTAAACACACCAGTCGGAGACCCGCTCCGTGCTCCGTGGTCTAAAACCCCGTCCCCGTGTTCACCTCTTTCCAAATTGACAAACAATAGACGAGGAGAGTCGCGCAAACCAAGCATTCCCTCTGAATGCGGACCCCTCTCCACAGGGCAATGCGGTGGCAACTGCTCATGGAGCCCGCCCGAGTGTGCAAGAAGAAGAAGCTGCTGCGGGGACGCAAAGCCCGCATCTGCCGCAAGGAGCCCAAGGTGGTCCGCGAGATCGCCAGGGGAGTGGACCTGGGCATCCGGGAGTGCCAGAACCAGTTCAGGTTCCACCGATGGAACTGCTCCACCCATCGCTCTTCCATGAAGAAGGTCCTCATGAAAGGTGGGTGGACTAACGCGCCTATACCGGCAGTCACATCTAGAGCACTCGTTGTATACTGCCGTAAACATGACCCGGAAATGCTGGCATGTTCCTGCAATGCGTGAGCGCCGAGTTTGCCCCCAAATACAAACTAAAGTCTTATGGCTTTTGACCCTCTATAAAAAGCTGACCCTGTTTCGCGGCCCAAAAGACATTGCTGCGTAATGCACTCTTTCGCACATTTGCGCCTGCTTAGGACCGAGTCCTCGCGATTTCTTACTACGAGAGAACACACTGGCACGCTGGCGCCATCTATGAGGTCGCCCTGCAACTGCGTTTCATGGTGTCTGCAAATGCTCTACGGCTACTCGGTAGATGACGCTAGTATGTTCTGTCGTCCTAAGAGATTCCAAGAGGTTTTAAGGCACACGGTCGTAAGCCAGTCGCAGGTATGTGAACCTGGCTTAAAAGGGTACTCAAGTGCTTTTCGTACAAGCTTGTCTTCGATGGCGTATTGTTTGTAGGGCTTTAGTCGATAAAAATGACCAGTTCTAGATGGCAAGACGTCCTAATAAATTCACTATTTTCCCACTGTTTTCTTTTGACCCTGCAAGGAGCGTCAACGCTCCTCCTTGCAGGGTCAAGTCTAGACACAATTCCTCGGTGTACGAGGTACAGACTTCAGCTTACTTACTTGCTCCGGTGGTCGGCTCGACTCTCCTTTTCTTCTGAGGCATGGTGAATCCGTCCTCGTCGGTTACCAATGGTTTATGTTTGTACCGGCAGTCGACGCAACCACTGGCTCTGCGCATTCCGTTCTAGTTCCGCGAGTTCCAGCGGCTTCGTCCTCGAACCTGCCTCGTCAGTTGAGCGTCTGCACCGGTCGAAGAGTCTCGAATGGCTGACGCATAACTTGCGGGTATGGCTGTGGAATTGGACCTTTCTCGCGAGAGGTTCCAAGATGACTCAACGCTCGGCGACTTATGATAACTATAGCTCCGTGTTTCGAGCGAGATGAATGTACTGCTGTGCCTTGACCGGCCGCGGGGCTTTTACCTCGGTTGAAAGCGCGTCCACTTTCTGGCAAAGCCCAAGAATACTTTGGCGTAGGTCGACTTCGTCGTTGTGCCCCTGCACTCGTTAGGCTGATCTTTGCCGCCACCGGGCCGGGCACTGCACTGCTGGTCATGGCGTCGGTGCTAAGCCCAGCCGAAGCGGGGTCCTTCCGTCGGGTGCATGCCACACACTTGTAGAGGTTCCGATTCCATTTCTCACGAGTAGTTAATAATCTTCATCGACGACATTCACACACTTGCAATTGAATCGTCTGTCGCTGGTTCCAGAGCACACAAAGTGCTGCTGCCTTCCGATGAAAGGCTGGGAGCGGCATCCACACGCGTTCGTTCTCTTCGACGTCATTCGGTCAAAATAACGTCCAAAAGAGTGCAAAAGCACACTACCCTACCGAAAAATCCGGTATAACGTTTCCCTAACCGGATTATGGAACCGGAAATTTGTTTCTGGAAACCCGAAATCCAGATTGCAGACAAAGGAATAATTTTTGAAAACCTAAATTCCAGATAGAATCCAGATATAATCCAGATAGATTTCCGGTTCAATAATTCGGATAGCGAAAAGTTATACCGGATTTTTCGGTAGGGTAATCTTTACATTTCTTGTTATGTCATTAACGAGAGAGAGAGAGAGAGAGAAAGAGAGAGAATTGCCTTTATTGACACAATGAACAACATTATTTGAAACTTGACGAGGTACCAGCTACAAGAAGTAAACACAAGCGATCGACTTTAAAAATGAAAGTGTTATACATTCTGATTTAAACCTTATCGGATTACAATTCAAAGTGATGAACGCTGAACAACGGTGCTGTTTCTTAAAAGCGATAAATGTGCATCAGCTAGTAAGCAGGCATTTTTACCTTCTCGAAATTTACAACTCAGATTCCAGCCGATTAACCGGTTAAAAAGATAGTCGCGTTATTTGATTAATTGGAAGGTTACTCGATCAGTTGCCCAGCCCTACTTGTAAAAACGTCAATCTTCACGAGTAGTCAATCAAAACGTCAATCTTCAGAGGGTAACTAGGGCTCCCCGCTTCCGGGGTTTTTTGGTGTGTCTTTTTTTTTCGATTTGGGGATTTTTAGTTTTTATATTTTTATGACAGATTCGGTGTTTTTCGGTGTCAATTTTTTTGTGGCGAAAAAATATTGGTGTTTATAGAATCTTATATTGAAGCAATAAGTAGTGCTGGGAAATTGGTGAATTAACCTACGGATTAATTGAGGGCTTTAATCGCGATTAAATTCTTTAACCGGTTAATCGGTAAAATTTTGACGAACAAACAAAAAGTAAAAATTTAACGCTTTCACCACGCAGACGTGGACGGGTATATCTGCATGAACGGCACACGTTAGGTGAAATTTTAACGTAAACTAAACTGTAGGGACGGGACTTATAACTCTAGACAAGCGCAGAAGGTTAAACGTGTCCGGGCCACTTCAAAGCCGTGCGAGTATCCGTTCAGTGCCGCAGAGACTGTGGTGAGCAATCAAAGAAGGTCACTCTTGCTGGAAAACATCAACAAATCATTTTGCCTCATGCATGAGGCAAAAGGGCAAAATGCAAAACGTTCACGCTCACAGATACTTACTTCAGCTGCATACAGCTGAAGTAAGCTAGAATTTGTGAGCGCGAGCGTTTTTGACCTGTCCTCAACTACACATCGAGGTTGATTCATAATCGAAATTTTATACTGCGCCGCTTAACACATATGCACCAAAGCCCCCCCCCCCCTCCCCCCCCCCCCAAAAAAAAAAAAAAAAATCGGACGTTTTTAACATGTTAAGCGGGTTTCACATGCAGCGGTTTTAGCCCTAGAGCGGCGCGATTTCTGCCGTCGCGGCGCTCTGGCCAGCACCAGCGGTTGAGCGGCACGAGCGCCGCGACAGCAGAAATCGCGCCGCTCTGGGACCAAAATCGCTGCATGTGAACCAGGCTTTAGGCATGGAAATGAACGGGACCGATTAATCGATTAAGGGCGGCGATTAATTGGGTTAACATTTTTAATCGACGCCCAGCCCTAGAAATGGGGACACGGGCATGGGATTTCCCGATCTTCAGGGAGCCTTGTGCATGACCTGAAAACTTACGGGAAAAAAACTTTTCCTGTACCAAAAGAAAAAATCCTTTTTAAAACACCATGAGGCAACATTGGCGGTCGTCCTTTCTTGGGCATGAAGCCTGTGACGGGATCCGAGCCCTCGACGGACTAAACGCTCGTTCACGTCACGAGGTCAGCCGAGTACACGCACTGACGCAGCCAAAGCGGTCGCCCCGATTTTTATAAAGCCGGCTCGGGGGTTACTTTTCGGTGTTTATCGGTATTCACCGAAGATACGGAACCCTACTGATATTCCGTCTGTCCCCCGTAGACACCAAAGAGGCCGGGTTCGTGGACGCCATCGTGGCCGCCGGCGTGGTGTACGCCCTGACGGAGGCGTGTGCCCAAGGTCGTCTGCTCGACTGCCAGTGCAGGAGGCGCCACAACTCGGCCGACTCCCTGGGCCGCTCCGGCTGCGACCACTACGTAGACTTCGGCTACCACAAGTCAAGGGACTTCATGAACCGGAAGCGCGTCGGAGACCTCCGGGCCACCATACTCTCGCACAACTACGAGGCCGGCAGACAGGTAACCAGAGGACTTCGCCACTTCGCTCCCTTTAAAAAAAAGAACCTCCCTTTATCCTCGCAGTTAGCTAAGAAACCAGGCTTATTTTACGCTGAAGCTAGGACTCTTCATGAAAATCCTTGAAGCCGGAGCCGTTTTTAAGGCTGCTAATATTTCCACGGCCTTTATTTACACACACTCCCTCTCTCTCTTTCTCTCTCTCTCTTTCTCTTTCTCTCTATCTTTTTGTTTTTGTTTTATTGGAAGTTTATTTGAGGCCTTTAGGGCGTTTCTAGGCCGAAGAAGCTAAGCTTCTTAGAGGAATATTGGCTACATTCTGAGACTTACATCGGGTTCCTTTCTGAGCTACTTTATACCAGCTTCGACCTATTTCGTGGCTCTGTAGCATTTTACTCCCCCTCGTCGCACCACTGATCGCAGGTCTTCTGATGTGCTACGGCATACCTGTATCTTTCTCTACTGCCGGGCATCTGCATGTTCTTTCGTAAAACGTGCTGACAAAACCGGAAAGTCACCCAAAATAAAAGAGCAGCAAACAAAATGCACATGACAAGGTTTCAAATCCTGGGAGAGCAGTGCTCGTACTTCGAGATCATATCTAAGCACGTATAGGAACATTATATCGTCATCTTTCCCGCTCCCCTCCTTCATTTTGTGTGTTTCTTTTTTCCCAATATGTTTTGTTTTGTCTGCCATTCATCCACGCTACTGTATTCCACAATCCTTCCATTAGCTCTTTGCTGCCCGACCACTTGTTGCTCATATGCTGTCCTCGCGCGAGTTTGTAGCCTGCATCCCGACGATATATGACCGAGTCCAAACGCGAGTCCAAATGCGGACACTACATTCGGCGCCGCAATTCTTCCCGCGGCGGCCACAGGCGGTGAGGATGCACCTGGAGCGCGTGTGCCGCTGCCACGGCATGTCCGGGACCTGCTCCCTCAAGACCTGCTGGCGCAAGCTTCCCACCTTCAGCAAGGTGGGCCTGCGACTACGGGACCGCTTCCAGGGTGCCATACGCGTCACGGCGGGCAACAGCGGCAAGGGCTTCATCCCAGAATCGCCCCGCGTACCAGGAAGGGAGGACATTGTGTTTTCCGAGCAGTCGCCCGACTACTGCGACCCGGACCGACGTACGGGGTCCCTGGGCACCCGCGGGCGCCAGTGTAAGCTCGGTGCCTCGGGACCCGAGGACTGCAGGACGCTCTGCTGCGGCCGGAAGGTTCGCAGTCGGCAGATGGTGGTGAGCGTGGCGTGCAACTGCACGTTCCAGTACTGCTGCAACGTGACGTGTCAGACGTGCTTCGAGACTCTACAGGAGACCACGTGTTTATAGAGTGTGCCGTTCGTTCCGTGGACCCTTCCTCTTCGACTAGGTCTGTGATATTGTGCGCGCTCTATGGAAGTAGAGGAATGATGCTGTACACTTGTGCGTGCGTTTATGTGTGTGTGTGTGTGTGGTAGGGTGGAATACGTGACGCTTTTGCTCGGCTCAACGTCGCTTTTGAACATATACTAGGAGAAGTCTAATGAAGAGCAGGTCTATTTTCTTCGAAGACACTGCAAAGGACTGTGCGTGTCCATGCACAAAAGTCAGCTGATACATAGTTCATTTTCTGAGCGCCCTGGCTACCTTATGAGCGTACATGACTTGCACACTATATTCCACACTCATTTGGCTGCAGGTATATGTGACCACACTTCGATTCAAAATGTTGACGAGTAACATAGTTCTTAAATTATTTGCTTGAAAGGATACGCTATTGGCAAAAGCTCCGGTAACGGGCGAGGGACCATTCACGAAATGCTCCGTCGAAAGAGCAAAACCTTATTTGTTGTCTGTTAACAATTTTTCAGCCCTAAATGTGTGTTGCTAGTAGTATCTCGAAGGTATATTTTAAAATCTTTTTTACGTTCAGCTAAAAGCAATGCTCTTTCGAGAAAGGGCGTTGTAGTAATAGATAATATTTGTCTAGATGACAATAAACATCAACACCCCGTCGGATAAACATAAGTTTAGACGTAGGAGTGTAAGCACGTATTCATACAGTCTATAGTTCTCTTTAAACCCTTATAAGTAACGTAAAGTTCACCCATGAGTAATTACGTTGCCAAGGATACTTCTCAATGAATCAACAGTTCGGTTCATTGTGGAGTAGAGCTTTCCGAGCCATTAGTTACGACTCATAACAAACAAACAAAAATGTCGATGCTCAGTTTAAGAGTCGTGTGGAAGTCATATGACCAGGCGTCCGAGTGTGCTGCCGCCCTGCTGAAGTCTTCTAGCAATCCGCCATTCAATAGACATGAGACACATATCGCAGTGCTTTATTAGATGAACTATGTTTGTTTGTTGTTGTTGTTTTTTCCTCTGAACTTTTTGTGTTGCATTCAATGTGGACAGATTCTGAATGCTGTTCGTTAAAAGAGCGCGTTGTGTTACGTTTGTGGTAAGAGTGAAAAAAACGAGGAAGGACGATATGTGTTGTGCTTTGCGTGTGCGCGTGAGTGTTGCGTTCTTTCCAATCTAATGGCATTTAAGTCGTAGTAGTCAGATGTTGGTGTCTGAGACGTAGCGCGGTAGTTTTTTGCACAAGAACCCGACAGTCCGCTTTGCGTTATCGTTTTACTAGGATTAAATAATACTGCTGCAAACCGGACTAGAATCCGCTCTACGCGGCGTTCGGCATTGTGGTGGTAGTTCTCCCACAGTGTTCACTCCTGTCTTTTCTTGTTTGTTGTCCTCGTTGCTTAAAGCGCAAAAAAAAAAAAAGGATTGTTATTACCTTTAATTAGCAGTGATGGACTGCTCCCAATGTTTATGCAAAATATTTATAAATGTTTAAAACAGTGTCTCGCAACTCTTGAAGTCACGTTAAAAGCAATGTTGACCAATTCAAGATATTGCTCAAGCACGATTGAGTATAGTTAGTGGCTTATAAATAAGAGACGCTTATATCCCGCTGTATATAGTGCCAGCGATAGGCGAGCCTAGCAATTATGAAGTTTTAAGGCGGATAAACCCCGATTTAGAAAGTTGAAAAGGTTGGTATCGTAAATTACCGGAGTTTACGCCATTTGGGAGCTCCTGCGTCAGGTATCCGAGTAAGCCATTGCTTGGACACGTACTCTGAGTACGTATTGGACTCGAGGGCTGCGTCAGTGTTCGGCGACGACTCGCGTCCAATCAGACGCTTCGTGCCCAATGGATGGATGGATGGATGCTAACGGCTGTACCCTTCATATCGGGCGGTAGCTTGCGCCACCAAGCCAAAGAAATGGCGACCGCCAGTGCTGCTTGATGGGGTTTTTAAAAAGGGCCTGTTACCGGAATTACTAAAAATGCGAACATAACACAGAATTGTTTTAAGCGAAAACTCAAGTGCCATAGCATAAGCGAATTTAACGTTGCATAAGCGTGTTTTGTTTTTTTGTTTTTTTTGTCAGTCGACATGGGCTTTGTGCATGCATGACGATACGGGGGTGGGTGGCGACACCTGTGGTACAAAAGGATAACGAAAGAGTGCGTAGAAGCAGTTTATTCACGTAAGGCGTCTGCATTGACATCACTCGAGACTGGCAGCTCTCGTGATGACGTTTGTTGCAGCTGAAAGTATATATATGCCTCCTGCAATGTGCATCCCGTACCGCAAGGTTTCGCCGACGAACAGCAGTTATATGCGGCAGGGACACGTGACAATATATTTGCAACTATAGACCTTTTTCGCATAACCTCAAACCAGCCAGTAACTGACGTACCCTCGACCTGGTGCATTTTTGGATTGCCCGCTGACACAGGGTATGCAACCGCCAAGGGTATGGGCGAAAAGGCTTAAAAACAGACTTCGTGCATGAGTTAGTTCCGAGTGCTCCTTTTTACCGTGCTGCAATTTCCGAAAATCTACGGTTGTCTGACTACCACTGCGTGGTCGTCGGATGGATAAATAATTTTAAAAAGCATAAGAACAATAGCAGAAAGTGTGCCATGAGCACAAGAAGCTGCAGCGCGAGTGTGGCGGCAATGTTATCGAGCTTCGCATTTTCCCCAAGAATCCTTATTTATGAAGTCAGTCGATTGCGAGCTTGAATCGCGAGAGATTCGTATCAGACTCAACGTCACGTTTAAGCTCACAACCACTTTGTCTACGACAAGAGGACAGATTTAAATTCCCGGTGCAGGTGGTTCAATTAGGTTATCACTGCAAGCCCCATGGTATGTGAAAGGTATCAAAAAGTCTACATGCCACCACTTAAAATGGAGCTATCAAATGCCGAGAGCTTACCTGCATAGACTACATTAAACTGCTCATACATACTTCGCTGTGGAAACTCAATCAAAACACCCCACCGTCTTCGTCTTCGTTCTCTCGAGGAGGCAAGGTGATGGCCTGTGAGTATCCAGCTGGATTCAACCGGACAAGCTCCAACCAAGTTATTGCAGCCCACCATAGCCAAGTCTAGCCAAGTTCCCCCCATACCCACACCGTTGCCTACCCAGATAGCTGTGCTGCCAGACCTAGCCGGTATTTCTTTTTCTAAGCCGCTAGACGGCTTCGTCGGCGCCGCAATTCTCAAGATGGCGGCGCCGTTAAAGAAAAGGTCTATAGACCCTTCCACAAAAAGAGCGTGTGGCCGGTGTCATATCTTGAGTGTTCGTGCGTATACGGCGCGTGCTTTCCTCGCTTTCCGAAGCGACAAACACGCACGTGCTGGGCTGCGAAGATCGCACGCTGGACTGTGATTTTGGAAACATTGGAAAGGCGTATACCTCAACGCACAGTCCACGACGCGCGTTTCCGTCGCCTTCACGAAGTAATCAAAGCACAAGCTATAAAGATGACCCATACCACACGTCCTGGTCACTTGATAACCGTGGCACTGGGAATGTGCAGAGAACGAAACAACAGAAAGGTGCGGCAGATTGGCTGCGCTCGTACTATACTCCGGGCATGGGACAACGAGAAGCGTGATATTTCCCTTCCAGCCAATCAGAGCGTCGGCTTTATTCCTCCGACACGTTGTCACGCGACTCGTTCCGACGTTCCGATTGACTCGCCGAGTTCGTCGCTTTCGCCAGTTGTAAGCCATGCGCAAAGAACAGTGGCACGTCAAACGACGCCGTTGCACTGACGTCGCTGACGTCTCTAATAGTAGTTATTGTGCAATGACGTCATTCCACTCTAGTTATCGGGTTACTGCTACGTATCAGCGTTGGCGGTGAAGCGTTACAAGTAACAGCGTTACCGGTAACCCGTTACTTCTATCGTATAAAGTAACGCCACTTTTTATCGGTAACGAACACACGGTTTTTTTTATTTTGCGAGTAACGAGTAACGTATTTCGTTACTTTTTTTTTTCGGTAACGCCTACGACACTGCTACGTATTTACGCGGCTTGCACCGACGGCACATCGGCGACCGTTGTGGTGGTCCGCTACCGAGCGCTTACCTTCTGCAGCGTACGTTTTGCATCGTCGGATTTGTCCTTCTGGGCAAGAACAAGTACGAATGATCACCAGCAAAAAGCGATGACGTCACGTAAAAAACAAATATTGCTCGATTGAAAAAAAAAAAAAAGAGTGGCTGTGCGGTGTGAAATTGAGACACCAAAGTCACGTTTTCGTTTTGTTTTGTGTTCTTTTAACACCGAAGCATCCCAGCGGCACGAATAATGAACGACGTCCCCCGAGAGACCATCATTAGCTAGGAATCCACAGAAGCACCAGCCAAACAGACAGCGACGACGTACAACGACATTAGCCTATAGGCTCCCCCCCCCCCCCCCTCAAAAAGCCGTACATTGTGCCTAAACCGAATGAATGGCGCCTAAACAAGGGGTGGCCGCCAAAATCCGTAAATTTACGAACAGGAGCTACCTTACCACCCGGTGGTCAGGGGGAGAGGCGGAGAGAGACTGGCGTAGAACGGGCCCCCCAAAAACAAAATAAAACCTCATCAGTCCTCTTTTATTATTATTTCTCTAGTCTCCCTCCAACCTTTCTTTTTTCGTTGTTGCTCTTGCCGCCACCCTGTCGATGCAGCACGTGTGTGGTCCGTCTCCCTTCCAGGCAGAAACAAGTTACTGCACGTTCGAGAGAGAGAGAGAGAGAAGAGGGAGAGTGGAGGACGAAGGAGCGATCGCAGATTGAGAGAAAGAGAGAGGAGGCGGCCATTAATTTGCGGAGCAGTCGGGAAGGGCAGGTAGAGGGAGAGGGTGGGGTGCGAACCGATTACAGGGGCGGCTTCCTCCCAAAAGTGGTGACCCCACCCCGCAAGAGGGGGGGCAAGGGATCCATCGGTTATGCACCTCTGGCAGGGGAACGTGTGCTGGGCCCGCCGGGAACGCCCCCCTCGGCGTCAGAGGACACCTATGAAGCTGTTACCTCTCTCTCTCTCCCCCTTGCTCACTTTGAGTAGGGCGAGGGTGATAGTATAGCACGGCGCAGCCTGTGCAGAAACAAGAAAATGGTTCGTGCTGTGTGCGTCATATGTGCAAAGTTCAAATACGCGCTCTTTTTTTTATTTTTTTTTTTTTTTTTAGACGACGAGTGGTGTTGGCACGCGGCGGGTCGGTTTGTTCGGGAACAAGCGCGAGCGCCCTCAGATACGGCCGTACAAAAGAGGCGACAATCATTGGCTACGTGTACGCGAAGCCGACACTGGGGGGCTATGTTGCGCTTTTTGGACTCCCAGGAGACTAGGGAGAAGGAAGTGACGTCAACAACGCAGCAAATGCAGATTGGATGTTGATTTTGTTTTCTTCTGTCAACATCCAATCTGCGTTTGCTCTAGTCGTTGTCGTCACTTCCTTCTTCCAAGTCTCCTGGGAGTCTAAAAAGCGCAACATAGCCCCCCTGGTCTCACAACGAGAGCGCAAGTAGCGTGCGTTTGCCGCTGGGCGGCGTCTCCCGTCGAGTTTCAGCGTGTTGGCCGCTTGGCGGCGGGTCGGGCGTCCCCAAACGATGGCGCATGGCTTTGCGGAGGCCATGGGTTTTGTCTTCTGGGCGGTATTGCTCCGACAGACGGCGCTATATTCTCCATGTCATCCTAAGTCGGAGCCAACGTTACTGGAGCAAGCTCAGTTTCACAGCTCCGCCTGCGACGTGGGCTCAGTGGCGGTCACGAAAACTAGCAGCGCTGCAGTCGAGTCTTACTTCCGGATTGCCTAGCCCGCCGGGTTTCAATAGCAATGCTTGAGCTTGGGAGAGTTCGTGATTCAGACTAACACTTCACAGCGCAAGGAAACCGACACACAAAATAAATTTCAAATACTCGAAGAAAGAACTCTCACACTGCGCTGACTCAACTCTGTGGTGTAATTACACTTCATCTTCATCATCTTCTTTTTGCTATTATACACATGGAAATAAAAAAGAAGAAAAGGAAACCTAATAAAGAAAAAGGAAAGGAACAAGGAGAGAAAGGAAAAGGAGACTGAAAAAAAAAATGGAAGAAAATAAGAAGACGGGAAAAATTGCCGGCTACAGCAGATCCAACTTAGAAGCATTTACTAGGTAATAGTACCTAGTACCCCGTCGATATCCTTATCCCAAAAAGGAGTTAGATTACCCGAGGTAGAATGTACTACCCGAGGCCCGAGGAACATGATGCTGTTGCCAAGCCTCGGGCGCGCGAGACAGGGAAGTAAGATCCGACTGCAGCGCCGCTAGTTCTCGTGACCACCACCTGGGCCACTCGCCTCTGCAGGCGAGAATAGGGAGCTGCGAAAGTGAGCTTCCTCCAGTAACGTTGGTCGGAGCGTACAGTCAAAGGCAGGAATAGTACATACAATACGGAGGACGCATTCTGCGTAAAAGCTCAAAGTTATCGCGCGCTCACCGCGATCGATTGATTTGGCCTATTATAGCGGGGACAGCACGACACTCCGGCTTTTCCTGACGTCGTTTATTTTGCCACTTGGGGATCCCTTTCGATGTCCGGGCAGAAAAGTACGACGACGAAGACGATACATTAGAAATGTCGCTGTGGCCGACTTCGTTCGATTGGCCGCAGCTCGCCGAGCCGACTCGACCCCATTTTTCAGCATCAGTCATATAGTTGGATCGAATGACGCTGTTGTGCCGAAGCTCCGTATTTCAATAGAGTTACATTTAAGGTCCCAAACCGTTAGAAGGCTTACACACACTTGGCACTCGTTACAGCGGGAACGCGAAAGACGCCCCACAGCGTCTTCGCTGCGATACGTACGCGAAGTGCGCTTTGCAGTGCGGCAGGCACGCTGTGCGGGGAAACGAAACTGCGGCTTCCGCCAAGGCGTTGTTTACCAGACGTGAGCAGGGCGCGTGAACGCACGCAGAAACCAGAATCCAATGCACGGCCCAGTGCGCCCGTTTCTGGGGACGTTGGTAAGTGATCAAAGCCGAACTCCCTTAGGTGGAATTAGCAGCGCAAATACGAGAAGAAGGGATAGGCGAGGGAGACAGGATAGAGCGCTGACTAACAACTGACGTTTAATGAAAAAGAGAAACAGCCTTCCTTGTCGTATTTGCGCTGTTAATTACACATAATGGTCAACCAACTAGTCCACCAGATGATCGTGATGCCGAACTCCTCTGAAGGTGACATCTATCAGGAGCTGTGATCACGATAATCGGACGTCGAAAAAATGCCATCCTCCGTGGAGTAGCGTCAAAGATTTCTGGATTGCGCAAGATACTTTCGGGAAGCTTGCTACTGCATGACCTTGCCACACGAGCAGACATGGCGGCGGTTAAGTGTAATCTATGCGTATAGTTAGAAAGCGGTCTCGCCATTCAGTTAGAGAGGCGTCATTCGTGTTTTGACAGCAGTGCCAGATTCACTCCCACTGAGTGGGTGGGAGCGTCAAGACTGGAAGCAAATACTTTACTAGGGCTAGGTGGTAGAAAGCTCGTGATTGGAGCCGTGGCACTATATAAAAGCGATGCACACTCATTCTTCACGTTTTAATTGACACAAAAGGTCAAGTAACTTGAGCCTAGAAATTACGACCATCAATACTTAGTAAAACAAAAAAAACAACTTTGTGTGTGATCATACAGCATGCACTGATATGAGATGCCCAGCGACGCACAATACTAATGACTGCAGCATTTTCTAGGCCGAGCGCAAGTTCGTCTGCTTCTTTTGCAGGGGTTGTGGTGACGTCAGAACGACGCCGAGCTCTGATTGGCTCTAATTGAAGGATGGTGGATATACCTCGAGGCAGCTACAATTGAGGTCTACCCACTATCCTTCAATCAAAACCAATCAGAACTTGGCGTCGTTCTGACGTCATCGCGACTCCTGACGACTTCCTCACCAGCATTGTGGCAGTCGGCTTTAGGCACGTCGGGGACCCCCGATCGGCACCCATTTCGGCTAGCGCTAAACTGCCACTCTCGGCTTTCGACACAGGCTTCCAGACAGTATTGCGCAGTTTAGTGTTCAGCGCTGTTCTAGTGTTTGCTCAAGGGTTGTGATACAGTAACGAAAGGCAGCGCGGCAATCAAGCCGCCGTGACTATGCATCAAAACGTAGATTCACTAAGAGCTGCACGAAGCTGCACGAGTGCGGAAGTGCAAGCACGGCCTTCCTTCAGCATGAACGACTCACTCGGGGCGCGTGAACGAGGTGGCAGCTGGTGAGGGCGTTGTCCGTGCGTTGGGCAATTCCATGTCGTTCCGAGGGAAACGAATGCGCTCAGTCAGTGTACGCGGATTTGGGCGGGCTGCGTTAGCGCATTTCGCTCCCCTCGAAACGACAGTCAACGCGCGCCGCAGTCTGAAACATGCGCACCCAGTGGCCGGCAGAGCTTGTCTCTGGTCTGAGACCCGTACTTTTTCACCGCCAACGTAAGGTGCCGAACTGGCAAAAATCGCAGATAGGCGGAAATGGCCTAACCACCCTTGCTATGATGGACGGGTCGACACGGCTGGACCTTTGAAACTAGGCGGCGGCTTGCGCCACCTACCGAAGCTACTAAAAAAGGAATGCGCTAGAAAAAAATGCACACCAAGAGACCACTACGGGCTGGGAGACTTTATTGTCGGCAAAAAACACCGCACGTCATAAGCATATGTACAAAAGGGCACATATGCTAGGCTAAAATACATATCGACACTGACGCACCCAGGTAAGAAATAGTCAGTGAAGCTAACGGGATGCAGAGGGCCTCTAGAACCAGAACGACAACGGCCACCGGAAGCATTCTTGCAGCGGGGCGCACAGAGGACAACCCGGAGCAGGCTCGTAGCACTGGGTCGGGCAAGGGAGGCAGGGCGGGCAGATGCAGACGTCGCAGCCGGCCGTGTCAGAACCAGCGACGCAGGTCAGGTCGCAGTAGTCTACTGGAATGCAGATGCCTGCAGAGAACACGGAGAGTTGAGCATGAACGGCGCATCACGTCAGAGTTTGTACACGCAATCATTCCAGGAGTAGAGATCACCTAACGATGAAGGACGTATACCGGGCGATGCGCAAGGCATACGGAGAGCAAGTTCGCTCGTTCCTTGAGCTCCGCAGAGGCACCAAATAAGCTAGGGTTTAAAGCAGCGACAGTTAAGCCACCCTGGTAATGAAAATCAGTGTTGTCAGTCATGCAAAGCTTTGATACCGCAGGAAGCGTTTGCCGGCCTCTAGGAACGTTGAGCAGTTCGCGACAGAGCGAAACTATCCCCCGAGCTTCCTGACGCCGTCCAAAATGAATGGATACAGGTGAAACCTTTAAATCGGGCGGCGGCTTGCACCACCCAGCCAAGGATAAGGGACTGGAGAGCTGACGTCCCAAGCGCAGCTTAATTCAGTGAGTCTCGCACAATCAATGTCGGTGGGCGGTAGGTGTACAACGCTCGCTGGGACGCGCCTGACGATGGTAGGTTCTGCCATAGTCTGTCGACTCGCAAAAGAATACGTTATAAGAACTTAGTTCATACGGTTACCTGGGACCATAATACCTAATTGTCGCCCTTGCTATTATACAACATACACGACTCTGATATTCAGGCCGCAAAGTGCTCGATAACCTGACAAGGCGCTAACAAAGAAAAAGTCATAAGATAGACACTTACCTGGGATTGCATAGGTCCTATTCGTGAGGCTCAGGCAGACGACCGCGAAGATGAAGTACCGAGAGTTCATGTTGTCCAAGGGTTTCGTCGACAGAACTGCTTGATCCGATGCCGGCTGACTGTTTAATGCGCTCACCGAACATCAGGGGCGATTATATATAGGTCAAGACTAGAACCACTAATCACAAAATCAGAAGACGACGCATGCGCTCTGAAAAACTGCTGAAACAACACCGTCACAGCGCAAACTCCTTTCGGTTGCATGGGGCCTTGGCGTTTATCACAAACAAATCCATTGTCAATACGAAAAAACAAAATTGCTGACGCAATGAACGCCGACGACAAGCCTCGACCAAACCAACACATTCGCTTTGCATTTTGATAATTAAATTAAACGGAGCGCCGGGGAGGTCTTTTCGGTAAAAAGAAACTAAAGCGTGATAGCACTGAGGCATATTTCTGAGAACCGAAGATTTCGCACTGACGTTATAGACCCGTTTCGAAATTCGCGTGCCGATTATTAGAAGGTTGGGCCCCTGCACAATGACGGAACAACTGACATCGTGGAACGTGCAAGTCATTACATAAGATAGCGAACGTCGGAACGCGGCCGACGCTAGGAGCCGACGAGCCAATCAAGCAGCATCGAAAGTGCGACGTCACTGCACTCATCACCTTTTTCTGTGGGTATGTTTTTTTTTTTTTTCTTCTACTCCAACCGAACGCATAAATTGTGCCGTGACGTTGCGGTTTTAGTCCGCCATTGTGCATGGATTCCACAGCTGCCAACAGAGGGCAGTATTTCAAAAGGAATCTGTAACACACAAAGAAAAAAAAACCTTGAAATGAGCGCAAAACCATGCCCATGCCAAATGAATATCCGAAAACATTATGCCGAAATCGCTGCGGTCGCTACGCTGATTCTTGACGAAATGCGTTAGCATTTAGCGCAGGGGTTCCGACTCTGCGAAGGACGGGAATTCGAACCTCGGAGAGTCAGTCTGTTCTCCCGGACGTCGGCGCTTTCAGATGCATCCGCCACAGATTCCCTCGTTCGCCGCCTGCGGTTGTCTTCGAAGAGCCAATCTTTCCTCCCGGGTGTCGGTGGTCTCGCGCAAACGCAGTCGTCGCTGCGTCTCGGTTCTACATTGCCGCGTACGTAGGCCGCTCGGTATATACTAGGGGTGTGCGAATATTCGAAATTTCAAATACGAATCGAATATTTCCCTTATTCGAAGCGTATTCGATTCGAAATTTAATTTTTGGATGTTCCCGAATATTCGGCCAAAGCCGAATATTCGAGAAAAACGGCGAATATTCGCACAAACTGCGAATATTCGAGCAAGTAACGAGTAATCTGCCTGCCACGCATTCCGCTATCAATATGTTTATTCACTGAGAAAGGCGTATGATGCGTGCGTTATCGGTATGCTCCGTTTCTATCTGTCAGATGACAGCAAGACAGGGTCAGTTTCGGTTTCTATTTCACCAAGCCCTTGTTGTGTGGCACCTTTATAACAATTTGTGATGTAATTGCGCGTTCTATAAATTGATACAACAAAATAAACCTCGAGAGTGAAATATAAATATAAAATAAATCTCGAAACTGTTATCTGATATAAATGTTTGAAAATTAAAAAAGATAAAGCTAGGTGCAAGCAGAGCATTGCATCGCCATTGACAACAACTCCTTCCACTCCCGCGCAGTCAAAACGGTCAAAACTAGGGATGTCGCGAACCTGCCCAGGTTCGAGTTCGACCAAGCTTCAACTTTTTCGAACTTTCAACGTGATGTTCGACAAAGGTTCGAGTGAAGCTCAACTTTTGTGCGCAGGCGCGAAAATTTAAAAAAAAGAAAAAAGAAATTAGTTGACTTTATTTGGCGGAGGAAAAGGGCAATATTTGTTGTGTCTATTGGCATCACTGGTTCGCATTAATAACTAATGAAAGCGTTAAAAGCGCATATTTTCGCTTTGATATGGTGTAAACATTGGGAACCATTTTATGAAGTATAAAATGAAGTACTTTCTAAATTATTTGTTTCCCAAAATTCGAAATATTCTTGTAGCAGCCGCGGGCAACGCTGTCCATAAGTCGAACTTCTACGAACTTGAGTAAAATTTCGCAGGTTTCCCGAGTGAAAGGGTCTTTCTACTGGCGTAACGTCGGCACGGCGCGTAGGGAGCGCTTACTTTCTGAACAGTTGAACAGTTAATTTTCCTACACGATAATTGTAATGAGTGCATTACTAGAAGCATCTTTAGCCTGCTGCAGCCCAGTAAAATGTGGTTGCACTGATTTATTTTAAAAAGGCAATAAGACATGCTGTAACCTATTGTTTTGCAATTTTTTATTACTAGACACATATTCGATATTCGATTCAATATTCGAAGCCCGTTTTTCTGGCTTATTCGTATTCGATTCGTATTCGAAAATTTCAATATTCGCACACCCCTAGTATATACCCTTTTCTCCCGCTCCCTCGGTGCATCATTCGAAGAAAATACTTAACCAGGGGTAAAGTATTTGTTGGAAGCGTGACAGAAGACTTTTTCCCTCTTGTGAGGGGGAAAGCAGACGTAACGAGCGAACGAACGGAGAGAAAGAGCGCGGTGGGAGCCGCACCGCGGTCTCACGAAATCAGTTCAGTCCAAACCACGACCGTCAAAATGAAAGATGGCTGCTCGCAACAGGGCAATAAATGCTAACGCGTTTAAAAATCAACAGCATATTAATTGCATGCCTCAACTTCGCTCATTGAATACAGGGCGATTCACCTATAACGATAATGAAAAAACCGGAAAATGCAATCGTTATAATCGATTATCGTTGTACCTAAAGTCCTGGACTAGAAACTGGTCGTTTCTAGTATAGAAACTCTATAAACTGATCGTTATAAGCGGTACATTGTTAGATGTGGTATTGTTATAAGTGTATGACACTGTACTTCTGGATTAAGGTGCAACCCCACCGTGCATGACGTTTTGGTGCTTGTTTGACGGTTTATAACTTTCTTTCTGTGTATCCTAAATTTATAAAGTTAATGTCAAATTAAAGAGGTATTTTTCAAGCATATTTTAATGTCTCGATACTACGATTATTTTTAGTTGTTAGTTAATTATTCAGATTTTTATAGACCACAGTCTCTAATACTGAAAAAGATATTTCTCGAGTTATAACGTCCCATCGTCCACGATATTTTACGTAAGCGTTCGGTTGGATATAATGAATTAAAAAAGTAGGCAACGAACTGCACAGCTAATGTATATTTTAAAATAAAAAATGAAGTTTAAAATGGTATTATTTTATAGGGCTATAAAAACGGAATCACGTCAACTAATCAAAATTACGAGACATTAAATATGAAGCATCCTTCGATATTACATTATTACATTACATTATTAGACCTCAAACGTTTTCCATTCAGTTACAGCAAATTGCAGTTTCTTAATATATTATACGGATGGCGACACGTGTTCAAGAATAGCTTGATGTGCATTTTCCGTCGTGTGCCGCTTGGAACGCCACGTGAAAGACAGAAAAAGTGCCAGATGTCAGGGTGTCAGATGCCTGGATGCCCGCAATGAGCGAGCCAGAGATGTCAGAACAACAAGCGCGACGCTGCGGGTGCACCACAGCTGCTTTTGCGCACGTTCTACTGTGCATCGGTACCACGGTGGTCAGTACACATGCCTATGGTGGCTATAGGGCGCAGCCAACGCTACGGGCTGATGAAGCCACTGAAGCAGCGCCAAGAGCGCGAGGTCAAGCAGTTCGTTCTCTTTCTGTGCGTTTGCGGTCGGGCTAATCTAGAGCCACTAAATAAGCTGCGCTTCATACACATCTTGGTGCTTAAAATGATGGTTGTCAGTTATCTGAAGCTCTATCTGAAATCACAGGAAACGCTTTTCTGTCCTCCACAAGTGTGTTAACAGTTCGCAGCAAAGCAAAGCAATATTACGTGAGCTTCCTAACACCGAAACTAATGCTGAGGGAGTCGCACTTTTAGATCATGACGATCGGCAGTTGCGTTTGATTTGTACTACCCACCAAGATTGCGGCGCCCACAACAATATTTGGGAAACGAGTGGTAATACTCTAATACCCCTGTTACACGGGCACACTTAACCGCAGTTAACTCAGCTTAACTGCTGTTACGCGGCACCACTGATAACGCACTATACATGGGTTGCACGTGACGTCATATCCTTCTTCCTTTCTGGTGGCCAAAACCTGCTGTTATACTTCGTTTCACCTTATGTGTGAGCTAAGGCAAAGCTGGAAGCGCGAGCACGACAGCTCCGTGCCTTCAGGCTTTGCTCGAGCGCGCGAGCTGGGCAGAAACGCAAAAAGCGCTGCATGGTCTCGCGCTTCTAGCTTTGGCTTCGCTCGCAGATAAAGTGAAACGAAGTATAATGAAGCTGTGCTCACTTGTTTCCGCTCGCTCGCGACGCTCGTGTACTGCTCGTAGAATATGCACAGTAAAGGCTACGCTCGAGGAAGTTCGGCCACCAGAAAGGAGGGCCAAATTACGTCAGTGCAACCTATGTATAGACGCTTTCAGGCAGCTGTGCATGGGCGCCGCCATAACCGACCTTCAGTTTTTGTTTCTTCTTATTCCGTTCACTCCACTGCATCATTACCACAGTAGGTCAGGTCATTGCCATTTTAGATTCTACCGCGTCCTTCTCCCCATCATAGGTCCTTCTGGAGACTCGTAAACGCCCGCTTCAGTGGCTCGGCATCTCGGTAAGACAAGAGAAGGTCGGCTATGGCGGCTCAATTTGGCGCGCTCTGAAAGCGTCTATACTCTCGGAGAGCTATTTTAGAAGAAGTGAAGAGCGCGCGTGCACTGCTTTGATGGGTGCTCAAGGTGCTCAAGCGCACGTTCGCCCATAGCTTTGACTGCATAGCCGCAGAATGTCCTCCGCAAGTATTGTGCACTAACTGTGGCTTAGCGTAACCGCAGTTAAGTGTGCCCGTGTAACAGGGGTATAAGCGTAGCTCATTTGGTTTAGCGCACAGGCTAAACCAAGTGTGGTTGAGGATTGTTGGCCGAGTGTGTTGTGGCACCGCGGATCAAAGCACGTGGAGATATGCGCGAGTGCGAGCTCCATTCAAAGCACGGAGCTCACGCTGCAGAACCTGTGGGGACTATAGACGTTTCCACTGTTTACAAAAATCACAGTCCACACGTGTTAAATCACAGTCCAGAACGCGCACGTTCGTCGCTTCGGAAACCGAGCAAATCACGCGCCATACGCACGAACACTGAAAATGGAACCTGCCAAGTGCCCTTTTTTGGAAAGGTCTATACTCTGTTTCATACTTAGCGTGCAACGCTGTCAAAGCGTTGCACGCTTTGACAGCGTTGGTCTCCCAAGCCCCTCAATGTGTTTGCGCTGGTCTCCCAAATGACGTCAAATGTGCCAGTGCGCCAGTCCCGTGCCTCGAGCAACCGTTGAAGGTAAATGGCGGCGCAGCACTAAAATGACTGGCCCTTGAAAGCGAATGTCGGCAGAGCACCCGCTCGACTCTCGAGGCACGTGCGTGTCTTGCGCGTTTCCACAACAATGGTTGGTGGTACTTGTAAAAAAACGCCTTTATCAAGGGGCTTCAGCAGGGACCCCGGGTTCTGTCACCCATCTACATCCAACCGTCGTGCGATCGTGTATCACATATACTGCGTAATGCCCGTTAAAGACAACGAGCTAACAGTTGTACTGCACTTTTTAAAATCTACAACGGGTAACAATGTCGCCCTACGAAGCTCCTGCTCTCTAAGAAACTAACGACTAATTTTGAATGCGCAGTTACATTGCATTTTTAATGTGTGTTCGCGTGTTCGCGTTTTTTTTTTTTTTTTTTTTTTGTCTACATCTTTGATTATACGGTTCTTACCTATGATGAAACAGATTATAGTTCTCGGACTTCTGGAAAAATATTATATAACTAAGGAAATGGCACGTAACCGAAAAATACAACAAAAAAAAACATAGGCGTACTTCATAAAAATAAATAAAGTAATAGAATTGATTATAATTGCGTTTTAAAAGGTTTGAGCGCACCAAAAGCTATAAAAGCGAGATCCCAGCTTTGAACGGTGCGCTTGTTCACTCAAAGAGTAGTTCAGGGTAGCATTGGGGTGCCTTCAGTGCGCTTTGCTTAAGGCCCTGTCACATTGAGGAAACACGGCGGAAACATCAACAAAACATGTTTCTCAACAGTCGGGAAACATGTCGGCTGTCGGCTCTGTTGCCCAACAACCCTGTCACATTGAGGAAACAGCAACACAACATGGACGACAGCGACAATGTTGTCTCGGTGTGACAGCTTTTGGCAACGGAAACCTCGGCAACGTGTGTCGGACGACGCGTGTTGCCCATTTCGGTGGCTGAGCGAATTGTTTTCCATCAACACGGCAACATCTATATTTTTTCAGTACAGATAGTCGCACGAGAATACTTCAATAATTGACAACTCCCCGAATCCAACGCCGGTAGGCCTCGGAATCTTCCAGAGCCAGCTCCCGCATCAAATTCTCATATGCACCTTGTTGATGCACTCTTGCGAGCCACTCGCTGGTCCATTTTGAACGCGGCTTCTTGCGCGGCGGCAGCTGATCGTCAGAATCATCTGAATCGATGGCACAAAGAAGCACCAAAGCAGAAGCTGCTGCTGTGGCCGGCGCGTATGCCGTCCTGCAAGGGTCTAGCCCTGTAGCAGAACGCAACCGCCAAATCCAGAGAACACGAGATAGTTCGCGCGGCTGATGAATCGACTACGGTAGAGCGACGGCGATGAGACGGCGATTCAAAATGGCAACGATTCGAGGGGCGAGCGGAGCCAGCGGATCTGAGCCTAGCCGCCTATAAGGAGTATTCACTGGGCGCCATATTTGTGGGTGCTGTTTAGAGCGCATGCTCAGAACCAGCCCACATTAATAGGCTGCTAAGACCGGCAATCTTGAGGGTGCGGAATGCACGTTGCAAAAGAACTGTGGAAGCTCGCCATCAGCACGCGCTCAGCAGTCGCGCACACGGCTATGGCCGCCAGTGAATACTTCCTATAGGAAGTATTCACTGGCGGTCATAGCTGTGTGCGCGACTGCTGAGCGCGTGCTGATGGCTAGCTTCCAGGGTTCTTTTGCAACGCGCATTCCACACCGTCGAAATGGCCGGTCTTAGCAGCCTATTAATGGGGGCTCGTTCTGAGCATGCGCTCTAGACAGCACCCACAAATATGGCGCCCAGTGAATAATCCTTATACTTCATTTCAGCTTCGGTCCAGACGCAGCCGATGCTACAAGCACGAGCATGTGGCCCAGAGCCCAGAACAGTGCTTGCACTGCACGAGCGCGCGTGCTTGGCAGGGATAGAGGCAGCGCGCAGGAGAGGAGGCAATTTGTGTTCTTCCGACACGCTTTCCCGGTGTGACAGGATGTTCCCCGAGTGTCGGAGACACTCGGGGAACATCCTGAGTGTCGGGAACATCCTGAGTGTCCCCGAGTGTCGGACATGTTTCCGGACTGTTGCTGTTTCCGCAATGTGACAGGGTCCCCGAAAACATGTTTTCCTCGTGTTGAAGGACAAAGTTCTCCGACTGTTTCCGCAGTGTGACAGGGCCTTTAGGGTAAAGACATCTGGCCATTTTGTCCCACACTTGTATTTTTCTTTTTTGTTCAGAAGCGCGTGAAAGAGCGCGTCTCTGCACGCGTTTGTGGGGCTGACTGTGCTATGGCGACATTTTGTTTTCGTCGATTTTTTTGTGTTTTACCCGTAAGCACGTGCTGTCAGCATTGGGTACTACAAATGGTGGCATCACCCTAAACAGAAGGACATTGGGGCACCCTAGGTAGCATGCTCGTGCTTGTATGTTCCGCTTCGCTCGCACGATAAAACCAAATACTTTACTGGTAATTTATTTAGTGAAACAAAGCTTACCTTCTGCATAAGTGCAAAGCCCTCAGTTTTCACGTAAATACACACTTGTCTATCATGATTGCTTTCTTTTCCCACTACGATTCAGCTCGTGCTGTTTTGTGTGCTATACATGCATTAGACACCAAGGTAACCCAGGAGCATTCTATTTCGCGGATTGCAAGAAAACAAAAAAAAAAACTATGTACTTGCCATGTGTGCCACAATCATTACAAGATATTCTAAACTTCACATGTGGCCGCTTGCGTGAGTAAACAATGTTGTTTGTCAAGAACAATTGTGA
The DNA here is from genome assembly GCA_013358835.2 of Ixodes persulcatus. Taxonomy (NCBI): domain Eukaryota; kingdom Metazoa; phylum Arthropoda; class Arachnida; order Ixodida; family Ixodidae; genus Ixodes; species Ixodes persulcatus. Next base: position 315,411 of record JABSTQ010011382.1, read on the forward strand.
TTGTTTGAAATCACGTGGGAAAAACTCGTTCTCAGCACGCGACCGTTGGCAAGCAATGAATATTCATAATAGGCGCCGAGATGATTGGTAGCGGTGAGCAGGTGGAGTTTTTCTATCAATTCAGATTTAAAATGTTTCATTCTTTCTGTTGTAAGCAATTAGGAGACAACTTACACCAAAGCTGAGGGTAATAAAGTACTATGAACAATTAAAACATAACGGCCTTAGCAGTATATGTGCTCAAGTCTTAGCTTCCGATGCCCCCTTAACTTTTCAGCGCTAGTGTAAATTGTAGCGCTGTTTCAGTCTTAATCAGAGTACCATGTGCGTGCGTACACTATATTTTATACAACGTCAAACTCTATCAATTTGCATCTTTTTTTCATTTTTGCACACCACTACTTGCGCGCATAAATCACCAAATTAAGGCTGGTACATTGCTTAAACTCTGTGCAAAAGCTATCCACAGACCCAAAATCTTTGTCTGGCCAGTCATAACATTTATCACTGAACTCGTATTAAAATTAATTCTTATCATTTATTGCTGCGAGTTTATTTTGAACCTTGGCATTTTTTTTTATTATGACTTCCGCACCAGTCCTACTTTGGGTTTACCAAACTAAATATCTATGCCTGAGTGTCATTCTTTTTTGTTGTTTTTGTTTTTCCAGTCTCGTGGTTTTGTCCAAAATAAACACCCAGCTACCTAAATGAAACACCTGACCGCCCAAAAAAAGAAATAGATAATTTGTTTTGATATTTGAGGTATTTAATTCCTTAAGCTAGCATTTTGGAAACCTAAGTCTGTCACGTCATCCCGTTTTCCTGGAAATCCACAAAGAGCCAAACACATGCAGGACAAAAGGACCGGCCTGTAATATAAATCTGATGAAATTGAAATATGTGTAATTAGTCTCCAAAATCACCGCGGGGATCAAACGGCTCACATGCAATTTTAGATTTTTCAACGCGTCGGTTGTTTTGTTGTGCGTGTGTCTCGCCATTTGGCTCAGGACGATTTTCGCGTTTTGTTCTGACCACATTTCCTAGAGACGTGAGCTCAGAGCGTAGGCAACTGGCCCCCTTGCACGAGAACTGGCTTAGCCATGCGCGTTCCAAAGAAAGCTCGTGCCGAGAAAAACAAGCGAAGGACCAGGGATGTCAAATTCAGGATTTAGAAAAATAACCCACTGTATCGAACACTCTAAAAAAGGTTGTAGTGGGTAGACCCACAGAGGGTGTAAGTGCTGCCACATATACTACACCCATAAAGGTGTCCAGGTACACCTCAAGACGAGGTGCATACATACACCCTTTTTCAGGGTGCATATGTGCACCCTTTTAGACACATTCAGCATTCAGGGTGCACAAATACACCCCGTATTGGGGTGTGTCACTACTCCTTTCTTACACCCTCTCTGTCGTTTCAGTGTGCAGGTACACCCCAATTTAAGGTGTACAAGCATTCCCTTCTCTACACCCACGCAATTTGTTGGGAGTAAAGATACACCCCAACAGGGTTTACTATTACACCGTTGTTTACACCCACCCGGCTCATAAGGAACAGAGATACACCCGCCAACAGGGCTTACTATTACACCGTTTTCTACAGCCACCCCACTCATAGGGAACATAGATACACCTCATTCAATGGTGTACCATTACACCTCTTAGTGCACCCACCTCAAGGAAACCTGTAAAAATGTACGCGCCCAGGTGGTTGACACAAAGGATTGTTTTCAAATCTCCTAGAGGTTTATTAGACAGCCTATTCCGTAAACAAGTACAAATGTGCAAGCAATCCGTGATATATGAAGATGTACAACGAAGCTGTTACACAACTGAGAAGATTACTGAGCAAACAAGAACTGGGGTGATTTTTAGGTAGTGTCTATTCTCCCAGCAGCCGGCAGAAGTATTTACCCGAAATTCTACCGGCAGTCGCCACTCATTGGTGATATAATCACTTCATCGAACAACGTTTCATCGACACGCGATGTTTCATAGACAGCTTAGATTAGCTTTTCTATATTAGCTTCTCTTCTTTTTTGTAATGAGCCGCCCTACACTATATGCGCGAAGTGACATGTACGGGTGGCACAGGTGGGGTAAACGTTTTGTAATGAGCCGCCGCAGACTGTCGCCACGAAGCGACGTGAACGGGTGGGCTGGGTCGGTGAGCACGCGCCTCAGAGACACGCGTGCGACGGAATGTTCCTTCAGCGTACATTTCACGTAACGAGTGACAATGAAACGTTAGTGTCAACGAAACGTTTCTACAAAACGTGTATCAACGAAAAGTTGTCCATGAAACGCGTTTTCACAAAACGCCGGGAGAATAAGAAAGTCAGTATTCTACCTGCAGTCATCACCTGATTGTAGACAGCTAATGGCAGGCGACTGCCGATAGAATTTCGGGGAAATTATTCTCCTGGCTGCTAGGAAATAGACACTGCCTAATTTTAGAGATAATCCGGAACGGAACGGTTAATTGCTGCAAAGGAGTAGGTAGCAGCGCACTTACGATGAAAATACCGGACTTGAAATATGTAATCCGAGATGTCGACACGGGCTCACTGCAGAACAACCACACAAACAAAAACAAAAAAAGGGTCTTCGAAGATTCAACACAATGTGGCAGAAGCAGTAATTTGCCAAACGGAACACTAAACGCATCACATAAATTTCTTGTTTTTTTTTTAAGAAATTGCTTGTTGCTGATGTATCGAAGCGCCACCGCACACGATTTCTCGCATTGAAGTACAGGCCTGGAAGGTGATCCCACCACCATCTTGGTTCAGAATCACACTAACCAAGGGTGGGTTTGCACCTTAAGCCTGGTTCAGACAGTTTCTTTGCTTGTGCTCAGAGCGACAGAAACAATAGCAACGACAAAGCCAGCGGGAGAAGTGTTCGCCGTACAAAACGTGCCAAGCGAGGCAACAAGTGGCTTCGTGAAACAATCAGTCGCAGTTGTTCCCGTGTTCCGGTCGTTGCTGTCGTTCTGGTTGCTCACCGTGCTCTGGATGCAACTGATACGTAAATGTGTGTTGAAACTACGCTCCGCAAAACAAACTAAACACACTCCGAAGCGCTCTTCAGAACCATAGAGTTATTATAATGTACGCTAGAGGTTCAACTGGCGCTAGTGTGCTGACGCAAATTGAAGCAGACAGCAACCAGTCGAAAATTGACTTCCGGTAATGCATTTCTATGGGAAAAGGTGAGTGCATTTTCTCCCTGCGCTTGGTCATAAGAGCAAATATCCCGAATAATTTGTACGTGCTAGGTGGCTTGGAACATTTCTCAGTCAGGCCGACGAAATAATTGATCAGTTACGGCGTATTTTTTTTTTTTTTTTTAAATTCATTGCATAAAAAAAGGTGCTAAAACGGCTTCGTACGTGTATTTATGTGCACTCTCGGACACTGTTAGCGCGAACACGACGTCGGCGCTTTTCAGCATGGGGGATATACGTTCCAAACGAACGAAGGACATCTGGAAACCAAAGGAGATGGCAAGAACTACGCAGTAACACTGGATAACTAACTCCTTGTGCTTGCAGACGATCAAAATAAATTGAAAGTCACGTAATCTATTACCATTTTAAATAAGTAAGTACCGCTTTATTCTTACTGCTCTGAGCGAAGATGTTTGTTCTACGTTCAAAACAGCACCCTCGCGCTCGAAATCTTTGAGAACAAGTGCCCGATAAAAACTTCCCGACATAGGAAATATTAAGAAAACACACCTTTAGTAGCCCAGGTACTTTATTCTTTACGTTTCGAACGTTTTTTTAACCACTCGTAAAGATGCACGACGGGGTCATTTTCATATAGTGACAGGACGGGCATATTAACAATATATAAGCACCAACGGAATGCTGGCGAACTTTGAACACACTTTACATTCCTTTCGATCGTTATTTTGCTTAGAATCGTCGCTCGTTTCTACATACCTGCCATGAAACAGAGGTTTGGGCCTGAAATATAGCGAAGTTTAACATCGTTCTGTGGTAAAGAAAAAATGCTGTAACTAAAGCAATTACACTCTCACCATATTTATAAAGGTACATACTATCCGGTACAACCGAGATAACAAAAGTTATTCATGTTATTTTCAGGCGAAGAGACAAAATTCACGCGCGTTTTCCCATAGGAATACACAGGGAGACTGGAAAAGTAGACTGCATGCTGTCTGCTTCAATTTGCAACCGGAAGTCCCGTAGACACTAGCGCCAGCTGAGCCTCTAGCGTTTATTGTAATAACTCTATGGCACAGGAGCACCGCAAAAGTAGACTGGTTGCTGTCTGCTTCAATTTGCGTCACGGAAGTCGCATAAACACTAGCGCCAGTTGAACCTCTAGCGTACATTATAATAACTCTATGTTCAGAACATCCCGCTCGCGCTCGGTATCGCGAGGGCGCGAGGTATCCATCGCCAACCCAACGCGATTCAGCCGAGGACGCCTATATTGACAAGATGGTGACGAAGAACGCGTTCGTTCGTCTGCTGTTCATAGTGGTTTTGTGCAGCCTTCTCGCTGCAACCGCAGACGGCGAGTTTCAACCGCTTTACTACCGCTACGTCACCTGCGGTTCGCTCACGAAGCTGCTCAATCTCCGGTACGAGGTGAGGCTGCACTCGCATAAGGTCAGCTACTCGGAAGGCAGCGGGCAGCAGTCTGTCACCGGAACCGAGAAACCAGACGACATCAACAGTCATTGGATGGTCAAGGGAAGGACCGACGCGAGCTGTCCACGCGGCCAACGCATCAAATGCGGCGACGTAGTACGACTCGAGCACCTCCAGACGAGACGCAACCTACACAGTCACCACTACGCGTCCCCGCTGACGTCCAAGCAAGAGATCAGCGCCTTCGGAGAAAATGGAAACGGCAACTCCGGCGACCTGTGGACTGTCGTCTGCAAGACGTCGTACTGGGAGCGTGGTGTAGAAGTTAGGCTTAAGCACTCGGACACTGAGGCTTGGCTCAGCGTGTCTGGACAGTCGTACGGGTCTCAGTTGGGCGGGCAACTTGAGGTCTGTGGCGACTTTGCACCGAGAGACGACGCGTGCACTTGGAAGACTGCCGAAGGCGTCTTCGTTAAGCCTACTCGCCTGCCTGTGGCGAATCGGCACACAGAACTATGACGTCGTCCGTTTTCTCGTACCGGGTTGTCCAGACCGGCGTTGTTGACACTTCTTAGCTGTGTGATAACTTTGTTGTTGTTATTGTGCTACGGAATTTGAATATGTTCTAATAAAAAAAAAGGTGCCATTTGCAAATATATTGCTGTACCCATGTTGGTTGATGCAGCCTCTTTAAAAGTTCTTACAGGCAACCAAGGGCACAGTGTAAGAAAAATAGCGAACTTCATTTTGATTAGCATACAATTGATTTGTTGAGTGATTTAATTTTGTTGGCACAAAAGCGTCTAAGGCAATAGAGCGCCAAAATCTGCGACTAGTTCAAGAAACGTTTTTTTTTAGAAAAGAGGGCTCTAGTGGCCAGTAATAGGATAAAAGGATGGAAATGAATCTGTATATAAATAATGTAGATGAAAAAAATGAAAGACACTTACAATTCCCTGTAATGTCGAATTAGAGCGCAGCTCTTGAGGAGGAGGATGGGAGGGTACAGAGAGGAAGGTATGCCCCTCCTCCTCCGTATACCCTTTTTCTCCTCCCTTCCTCCTCTTCACCCTCCTCCTTCTCCCCCTCCTCTCATTCTTCTCCCGTCCTCCTCCCTCCTCCCCTCCTCATCTCTTTCCCTCCCTTCCCCTTGTCACGTCACTCGTGACCCTTGTGACGTCACTCGTGACCCTAGTGACCCTCGAAAAGGTCGTGACCTTCACTGTGAAGGTCGCGACCTTCGTCGTGACCTTCACGAGCGACCTTTGTGACGTCACTCGTGACCCTAATGACCCTCGTGATATCACACGTGACGTCACGTGTGACGTCATTATGGGAAACGTCCCATAATGCAACGCGCGGTTACGCCGACGGCGACGGCGGCGGCGGTCCCACGGCCCCAACTATAATACCGGTGGCAGCTCTGCTAACGCTCCTGTTTGCTGTGCAAATGTCGCGTCTGTCTGCGTGTTACGTATTTCATTCTTTTTGCAATTAAATCGCCAATTCATCATCACTCTTTTCGTGCAAAATATGATACGCATTTTTTAAAACTTATGCACAATAAGAAAACAAAAAGTGCAAGTTTTGATATTTTCAAAGACAAACCTCTATGCATTCCAAGTTTCTAGACTTATAATGCATCCAAGACGCGTTCTTATTTTTTTATTGAATATAAGAAGGACTCGTCTAGTTCCGTGTATACGTGTTTTTGTTAATTAGCACGCTCACATTTTTTAATATTTATTCAAAAAGAGCCTTTTTTATGTGATTTTGAAGTCTTGTAACTCACTTTCACATCATAACGCAGCAACGCCATTTGAGGGCATGCTTGTGGTAAACATAGGAACTCAGAATACAAAATATTAGAAGTGCAACGCCAGCCGTTCTCTTGCAAACACAACTTGATTATGGGAAAATTTCTAAGAATTCCCTTAAAGACCGACCTACGGAACCATTTTCCGCAAGGTGGGAAAATGCCCCTCGCGCCCCTCTTCTCACCCTCTCCCAAAAGTCACGTGATGGCAGGGGCTTAAGCCGACACGAAAGAAGCCCCTGCCGTTCTTGGTTTTCTCAGACAGCGTTCTGGCATCTGACCTAATTTTGTTTTAATTGTATGCTAGAGAAAATGAGCTGGTTCACTAGAAGCGTAATTTTTTCATATTCATATTCAGATTTGTTTAAAATATGTTTAAATCATGGGACTATTTTGAAGCTCGACTCTGTACGCAAGAAATCGGTTTCAAAGAAGAGGGCAGCTATTTAAGCAACGATTCTTTAATTAGTGCCTTTCTCGTTCTAAATAAAATCACGTTCTGTGATTGTAATTTCTTGAAAGCATACTAATTGTCCTAAAAAGTAAAAAGGACTTATGTTTTAGCAGACGACGCGCACTTGCGCCATCTTTTGAAAGATGGCTGAAATTCGAGGTTGAGAAGTTCAGACAAAGTGGCGCTGATTCTGTCCCTGACGCAGAGGATTCTTTTCTCAAATATTTCCTCGCGCTACTTCCTCGTTCTTGCAGTAAGTCACAGTTAATCTTGCAAGAAAAAAAAAAAAACGAGCAAGTTCTCGAAAACGCCTAGTGCCTCCAAATAAGCTATGCAATGCTGTCCGCTATGTTCCGACACCACGAAAGGTGCAAATATTGGACTCCATATTATGGTGACGACCTCAGATGTCAGCCAGGCGGGAGGGAGTACCGACGTTCTCCAGATGTTGTTTAGGTACGCAAGGAGTCCTGGGAGGGCCGTAGTGTCAAGATTCCGCAGCGCTTGAAAAGTTATTCCATCAGGACCTGGTGCACTCCTTTTGCGAGAAGTGCAGCGAAGAGCATTTTTTAGCTCCCGCAGCGTGAAATCCGAGTCGCTGGAGGACGACGGTGGTGGCCGGAGCTGGGGCGAGGTCGTGCTGCCTGTGACAAATCCAGGAGGAGTTATAGGAGCAGAAGTGAATTCATCGGCGAGCAGCTCTGCCGCTTGAGCCACGGTGATGTTCTTGGCGATGACAATGCCAAGAGCAGGTGAACGGGGAATTGCATGCCCAGCTAGGACACGAGCCATGCGCCACGCTCGTCGTCCACCACCAGGAGTATGAAGCATCTCACACCGCTGTCGCCACTGTCTTCGTTGCAAGCGATTGGTGTGCCTACGGAATGCAGCGTCGACCCTCCGGTAGTGTTGAATGTCCTCCATTCGCGATGTTTTAAGTGCGCGTCGCTGTAGCTTTCGGCGCAAAGCACGGAGCTTGATGTATGTCAGGTCTGGGTTTGGTCGATATATTGGAATGGTTACAGTTCGGGTAGATTTGGAAAACGCCTGAGCTATTGCTGTCATGTAATCGACATTGCCAAAAAACATTATTTGCTCAAAGTACATTTGGTAATTGTCCCAATTCGTCACCGTGCAAGTCTTGTGTGTGACAGGTGCGCTCGATAGGGAAGTGATCTTTATAGGAATATGATCACTGGCCCAGCTATCGGGTTCAGCTGACCATGCGCGTAGTGAGTTGGTAGCAAAACTCAGGTCAAGTACACTACGCTCTACTCCTGGGCGTACAAACGTAGCGGTTCCGTCGTTCAAGCAGCGAAGACCAATGGCTGTGGTCAACTCTTCCAGTAATCTGCCGCGTGCTGACGTTTGCTTGTCTCCCCAGGTCTCGTTATGGGCGTTAAAATCCCCCAGCAGCAGCGTGGCTGGTGCGCACCTAGAGAGTATCGTGCGTAATATCGTAGGGTCCCAGGAAACGTTAGGCCGTACGTAGGCTGTGACGATGGTTAGGTTGGAGTTACCTTTGCTGATCGTCACAGCCACGTATTCAGCTCTGTGGTCGCAGAGATCGGAGAGTTCCACTTGTACTTGAGGTAAGTTCCGGTGAATGTACAAGGACGCCTTGGGTGCATCTGCTGATGTTGAAGTTGTTTGGGGAGTGCTGTTGTATATAACGTAGGGTGATAGTCGGATCGCTCCCAGCTTAACGTTAGTTTCTTGTAGCGCTAACACTTCGACCTGGCGTCTTTGTAGGTGCTGCCTTAAGTCATTTATTCGTTTCCGGAGTCCATTAACATTCCACTGGATAATTGACGGGATGAAGTTGCTTTTGGAGGAGCAAGGATGTCCATTTCTTGTTACCTGTATTTTTCGTTGTTTAGGCTGATTTCTCCCTGATGCAGTCTAATGACACCAGGAGGTGATGAGTGGTACAACAATGTCAATTATTGTGATTAATGATTGTGCAAACTGAGAATGTAGGGAAGCCAGGAAGGTGCGCAACATTGTGGTGAGTGTGCACAGCGCATTCCCGAGGCTTTGTGGCTTAGGTGCTGCGTCAGGTCTTGAATTCTTGTAGGTAGGTTGTACGCTGGACCTCCTAGTTGGGTTTTGCTTATCTTTCAGAGGACGGGTCGTAGTAGCTTCCTCAGTGCTTGAGGATACTGAAGGCTCTACAGTAGTGACTGATGTCTTTGGAGTCGTTGTGGCTGGCTGCTTCTTCAAAAAAGGGAATTCATTATCATTGTTTAATGGAATTGTGATCTCTTTGTCTTCATTTGTGTGTTGAGGACGCCTACGAGGTGTCCAGTACTTTCCTGCGCCGCGGGTTTCTTGGTTGCTGATGATGGCTGATTTTGCTGAAGTGTAGTCCATATTGTTTGAGCTTTTGTAATTTTTAATTTGTTTTTCCACCTTGAAGATTGGACACCATGGTGACGTGGCGTCATGGCGCTTGCTGCAGTTCGTGCACTTAGGTTGTTCTGCTTCGCACGTGCTGACGTCGTGTTCGCCTCCACATCGGCTACAGCGCTGCGCTTTAGAGCAGGTACTTGCAATATGTCCGAAGCGGTTACACTTCGGACATTGCCGTGGTCTTTCCAGGTATGGGAAGACTTCGTATCGAGTGTGGCCTATGTAGACGTGCTCGCATGTTGCTCCCGAGGCGAAGGTGATCTTTACTGCCTCCGAAGTTCCAAGTCTTCTTACTTGAATTACAGGCGCTTTTTCTCGTAAAGCTGCGCCAAGTTCAGCGTCTGCGATTTCAGTGGATACGCCGCGAATGACTCCGACGTAAGCAGATAGTGGAGGCGGTTCATACGTCATAACTTGAACCGCACCCAGGCTCTTGAGTCGGAGTAGGGCTTTTGTTGATTCCACATTACGTGTGTCAAGGGCCAGCAGATTGAGACGATAGTTCGGTCTAATCTGTATGATGCCGTCAGGAGCCGCGTCCTCCAGTTTCTTTTTCAGAACCAAGGGGTTGAGGTTGGTTACGAGTTTTGTGGGGTCAGTAGGCTTGACAATGATGGTGAGATTTGGGGGTGGTTGACTTATGATGGTTGATTGACTCGAATTAGAGCCATGGCGTCTCTTTGTCATTTGAGTCGTCCATTTGCCTCCATAGTCAGACTCATCCGTCATAGAAGCATCATCGTCAATGATGGCCGGCTCACCATTTTCGACGCCGGCGGATGCTGGCTTCGGTGCTTCATGGTGGCTCATATCCGTTGAACCCCGAAGGGTGGAGACGGATCTTTGGAGTGCCAAAAGGAAGATGCTCCGAGGAGTTTCGGCCGGTACGTAGGCTTTTGATTGTCAAGAATACTACGATTTTCCTGAAGCGATGAGAACGATCGTCCTTCTGAAAGCGTCGTCGTCGTCGTTTTTCGTTTGTGTCAGCGGGAGCACGCGTTGAGCGCTGAACGTGCACGGGCGAGCAGCAGAAAGGAGGAAATTAAGAGCAGAGGAGGAACATCACTGCCACGAGCCTGCTTACTGGCCACACTAAGGCCACACGGATGAGTGCCGCCATCTAGTGGTTGAACTAATGGCTTGTTCAAGATGGCCGCCGTGGGACCGCCGCCTTAAAGTTTAGAGTCGGCGTAAAATTCCAATGCTTTTGTAGAAATTTAATAAGATATGTATGATTTATGAAAAGTTTATCTCCAAGCAGAAGAGCAAAGTGGAGAGGCATGTGTGCTGAGTAAAACTGCACACTAAAAAAAAGCCATATTCTTACACCGTTTGTCACATATACAACACCCCAAAACTTCAGTTGGACGTACAGCGCACTGACGTTGACCCGAATGCTACCAAATCTCACGAGCAGCTTCATAGCCGAGTTGTACGACTTATTAAAATAGCTAGTGCAAGTGTGACTGGCAGCAAAAAAAAAAAAAAAAGTTATCGGAGTTTTCTTGACCCTACTGCAAAACCTCTGTTTCTTTTTGTTTTTTGTTTGTTTTTTTTTTTTCGTCTTTTTCTGCAGACTTTGATACGTACTTTAGCTGTTGAGTATGTTGTATAGCACTGTCATCAATCCTCTCGCGAAAGTTGGGGCGGTCAATTCGACGTCAAAGCGCTGTACGTCGAACTGAAGTTTTGGGGTGTCGTATATGGGACAAGGAGTGTAATGGCTACACCTTTTTTTTTTTTTTTTTTTTTTTTTAGAGTGTAGGCGAAGTAGAAATGGCGTTGTCTGTGATATGCGGGAAACTCAAGCAGTATATGCGTCACAGCTAATGGTTCTGAACGGTGTTCGCATGTAGGTGGATCCTCTCGGCAAAGCAGTTTACCCATGTGTCAAATGCGTGTGAAAGGACGACCTAAAAAAAAACTGTCCATATGACGGGCACTCGCCCATTCCTCAAGCATTGGCTTCACAACATGGAGCTTGTTGTTGGTGTCTCGAGCCCATTCCTCTTGCCATTTACACATGAGGCTTTTCCTTGTGGTCGCTTTGCAACCTTGGTATACGGTATGTTGTGAATATTACCATTTCTTGCAACAAATATGGATGCGGCACGATCAGCAGCTTCATTACCAGGTAGACCCCACGTGACTATAAGTACCAACCAAAAGACTATCTGAAATTTGTTTTCCACAGCTGCGAAAACCACCCTATGTTGTAGCAGAGGGTTTAGAGGGTTTTCGCTATCTCAAGGGATCTGAGCGCCCTCCGAGCACTTAGTGAATCAGTGTAGACTACAGAGTATGGATGCCTATTTTTGATGATGTGGACTGTGGCCAATACTAAACCATACAGCTCAGTAGTCGAAATAGTTGCGTCGGAAATAATCCTCCGCACACATTAGTGTGATGATCCGATCACAAAACAGACGACAAAGGAGTCGTTTTTTTTTTTTTTTTATGTTGTCAGTATAAAGCTGGTGTATAGTCTTTATATGTATTTTAGCTGAAAGAATTTCCGTTTGAAGACTTTCTGTGTATTTTCCTTAGTGTACTCAGTGAGTGACAAGTCTGTGATGATCAGACTATGCTCCCTCGGTGCCACTGTTCTTAAAAGCTAAGCAACAGGTGGGTTCGTCTGAAGGCTTGCCGAGACAGCCGCGGACTTGTTCCGCGATGAGAAGGCTTAAAGGGCTATGCAACAATTTTTTTACTTTGCGCAAAATACCGCTTACTTTGGAAGGTTCGTTCAAAACGTGTTCCCTCGACTAGTTCCCGACACGGATGTTGTTGTACAGACCATATCTTAAGAGAATACATTAGACCAGCTCGCCTCTTCTCTAGGGAACTTTCATTAGCTTCAGTATACAGGCTCGACACAGGGGATGTACGAAACGCACCGGGGGCAAGTCGTATCCCTGCGTGATGGATTGGATCTAACATTTCCAGTGTTGATGCACTCGCTGATTCATGCACCAAACATCTATAATATAGGCGTGATCGCACAATCGACCTGTAGATTCTTAGCAGGCACAAACGATCGGAAACTCAAGTCATGTGGGAGAGGGACTCTCAGAATATAAGGGATTTATGGCATTTTAGTTTTAACGTTTTGATATGGTGGCTGAAAGAGAGCTTAGAGTCGAACATAAGCCCTAGAAACTTCTACTCCGTTTTTTTTTTTTTGTTTTTCTGAACTGGTGCATTGTATACAATCAACGAAGGCATTGGCAACACACCACAATTTTCGTGAGAAACAAACACAAGCAATTTTCTCGGTGGAGAACTTAAAACCGTTATTGCCAGCCTATCTTGTCAAATTATTAATAGTTGGTAGAGCACGGCGCTCGTCGACTGAGTAGTTACATCAGGAAACAGCGATCTGGAGGTCATCTACATTTAGCAAATAGTGAACTGATGGCAGGGATGGCGAGCGCAATTGAATTGATTTTTGTAATAAACAGGGTAACACTTAGGACGCCACCCTGCGGAACACGTTTTTTTGTTCAAACAATCGTGAGTGTGCAGACCCCAGCCTTACCCGGAAAGTGCGTCTACCTAAATAGCTCTCAGTGGCATGGAACTTGTGACCCTGGATACCAATGTCAATCAATTCTCTCAAAATTTCATACCGCCAATCAGTATCGTATGCTTTCTCGAGATCGGAAATTTAAAGACGTTTACAAATCTCAGTAACGCGAAATGAGAGCGCAGCCTTTGAGGAGGAGGGGGAGGGCAGGGTACGGAGGGCAGGGTGTGCCCCTCCTCCTCCTCCATATTATCTCCTTCTCACCTTCTCGTCCTCCCCTTATTCCCTCCTCCTCCTCTCCCCTCCTCCTCCTCCCCCAGTCCTCCTCGTCCCCCACTCCTTTCTTCCTCCTCTTCCTCTCCCCTCCTACTCATTCTCCTCTCCTCCTCCTATTCCCTTCTCCTCTCCTCCTCCTATTCCCTTCTCCTCTCCCCTTCCCCTCCTCCTTTCTTCTTCCTTCTCCCCCTTTCCTCCTCCTACTCCGTACCTTCCCCTCCTCCTCCTCCGCACGTGACGTCAATATTCCCGCTAAATCTAGCGGAGAAAGTGAATTTGTTCATAGGTGATGTGACACCAAGTCATGTGACGTCATTTTCCCCGCTAAATTTAGCGGGGAAATTGAATTTGTGTTGAGGTTCCATGACGTCAATTTTCTCGCTAAATTTAGCGCGGGGAATTGAATTGCTGTTGAGGTCATGTGACGTAAATTTTCCCGCTAAATCTAGCGGAGAAACTGAATTTGTCCATAGGTGACGTGACACCAGGGCATGTGATGTCATTTTTCCTCGCTAAATGTAGCGGGGAAACTGAATTGGTGTTGAGGCCGCGTGACGTCAATTTTTTCGCTATATCTACCGGAGAAACTGAATTTGACAAAATAAGCCCTGGAGAAGGTGAACAAGAGGGGACAAAGGACAAACACAAATCTCCAAACACAGCTATACCTGTTTTCACCTCAAGAACCGAAGTAAAACAAGTCCGGCTCCTCGCGGAGCATTACTAGTTTCCCCCTTTATGCTGATAATTAAGATATATGTAGGTGAATTTTAGATTAGATATAGGTTATCTTATCAAGACGTACACGTTCCAAACGCCAAAAGCATAGCTTTTTCTTCCGATAAGCATATCTCGTAAGAACTACTTCGCGCCGACAATGCGCAAAACTTGCTTTTTTCTTGAGGTGAAAACGGGTATAGGTGACTGGTGCGCGACCGAAAAAATCCGCTCGCTTGCACTTTTGCATTTAATTGCATTATCATCAAACTGAATTTGTTCATAGGTGACGTGACACCAAGTGACGTGACGTCATTTTCCCCGCTATATTTAGCGGGGAATTGACTTGGTGTTGAGGTCAAGTGACGTCAATTTTCCCGCTAAATTTAGCGCGGTTACGCCGACGCCGACGGCGACGCCGCTCAACCCGGAAACGGGCACCTAAGAGCTGCATGCGCTCTAAAACACCAAAAGGCAGTACTGTCCATTGACAAAAGTCTCTCGAACAGTTGTGTCCAATCGAACAAATTGGTCCAATGTCGAGCGGGTTGAGCGGAAACCGCACTGGTATTTATCCAGGTTGCGATGTTTTTCCAAGCGCTGAATCAATCGCCTATTGGTCATTTTTTCGATGGTTTTACAAAAACGGCTTGTCAATGCTATTGGCCTGTAACTAATAGCAGAAGCTGGCTTCTTTCCTGGTTTACGCAGAGGGGTGATAGTAGCATTTCTCCATGCTAATCGAAAACGTCCATCCTCCCATATTCTGTTGAGGTATAAAACCAGCTCGAGTGTAGATGGGTGCAAATGATTCAGCATGGAGTAGTGAATACCGTCAGGTCCAGCTGCCAAGGGTTTGACACTATGAATGACCATCTGAAGTTCAATAAGGGTGAAGGGTCTATTATACGGCTCCCGTACACCACCAGGTGCCTTTATGCTCCTGGCTTCTTTCTGCTGTTTTAGTCGAAGGAATGATGGTGAATAGTGCCTGGAACTTGAAACAAACTCTAAATGTTCCCCGAGAATATCAGCTTGTTCCTCCTGAGTCTAGACTTTCTGGACAGGTTCCGTTGCAGGATAACAGGGGGATGTGAGAGCACGATTGGATTCGTTGATTTTGTTAATTAGAACCTAAACTAATTTCGGGGATGTGTGGCTATTTATCGATGTTGCATACTCTAGAAAACTTCTTTTTAATTGCCGGCGAATGTACCTTGCACGGGCTTTCGTTTGCTTAAAGTGAAGAATGATGTTGGATATCTGCAAAATATGCTCCATGCCTTGTGTTTTTCTAAGGTTTTTTTTTGTGCTATTGTTTTGTGACTTTGAGCATTTTTTATTCTGCCGAGGCTTGGGTGGGAGTTGTCCCGAGGTTATCGGGATTGCCATTATGGCCGCCTGAAGGGTGCAGATCGTTAGGCGTTCGTTCACTTCGTCAATTGAAAGCTTGTCAAGACATGTGCACGCGAACAGTGAGAACTGGCTGGATTCTGACCAGTCAGCCTTGGTGGTGGTGTGCGGGGGGTTCTGGTGGGGAGGGTCACACCTGGGTTATTCCGTCTTAAAACAATCGGCTTGTGGTCACGGCCTAAAGGGTTAGCTCTAACCTGCCACGAGAACAGTGAATATAAAATAGGTTCACACATAAAGAGGTCAATCGATGTTAACGAGTTTGTGGATCACTAAAATGTGTAGGTTTCTTTTCGTTCAGCAGATAGAAATTTTGTAGACAAAATAAACCGTTCGACGTTTGTTCCACGTGTATCGTGTCTAGCACTGCCCCACAAAAGATTATCCGCATTAAAATCACCAAGAATAATGAATGAATGGGGGAGTTGAGCAATGAGTGGCTCAAGGCCTTCACACCTTAAATGAAAGTTTGGGGGTATGTAAAGTGAACAAAGGGTTATAAGGCGAACAGCCACTGCTTTCAAGGCGGTGGGCAAGAAAACTTCAACACATGCAGCTGATCTCCTGCCCTCCTATGCCTACCTTACCAGAAGAGTGAGACGACTGATCTATATCCTTGAGGAAAAGACAAAAGTGCCCAAAGACATTCGGTTGACTCTCCTTCAGGTGAGTTTCCTGGAGACGTTCGTCTCCAGCCAGCGGACGATATTCCACCAACAGGAAGCAAACATCTCCATAGTTATACAGGAGACCACGACAGTTCCATTGAATGAAACTGTCGGTAAAAAGTTTTAAACTCAGGACCTCGAAGTCGGAGCCCTAGCGCAGGAGCAGCTAAAGCTGTGATGCACCAGTCACAGGGTGGGGTTCCAAGGAAACACCTAAGAACTGATTCCATGAAAAGTGAAAGAGGACATGAATGAGTGTGGATTGACTCTGCGGGAGGGCAGTTCCGACCAAACATTCGGGGAAAAACAAATATAATAATGCCCCAGGCGAAAGAGTCGCCAATAATCCTCTGGCTGGTCTCTGTGGAGCTGCCCCCTCTGACCTCTAAGGGGGTCGAGACTTCGGGCTGACGCCACTGGCTAAGGAGACGCCGTCATTCCTCTGTCTCAACTGATCCCTAGGGGTGAGTGGGGTAATGCGATTGAGCGACAAAGAACCTCGATTCTGTGCAATGTATAGTGTGTCAAGGAACAGCTTGGGAAAGTTGAAACAGCGACCATGAAGAAGCACTTGCTATGTGCCAATTTCTGGAACTGTCACTTCAGCCTTTTTCTTTGGGTCCTCAACTTTTATCGAATATTTACCACCCTTCAAAGCAGGAGGATGCTCCGGCGGACTGCTGGAGGCATTCATTGCCTCATCCCCGTGTTGCGAGGAAGATGAAGGGCGCCCTCAAGGTACTGTGATTCCGACACAGTTTTCTCACGAGAACGGGGGAGGGGGTGACGGCGCAGGGCCGTCACCTCACCTCTGAAGGTGACGGCGCAGGGCCGTCACCTTCGGTGGTGAGGTATGAGATGGGTCCCTACGTTCTAGAGGGACACCAGGTGAGACTTTGGGGGCTTGGGTTTTGGGTGGGGCAGGAAGGTCTAAAAGGCAGACCTGTGTCCCAACGGGAGCCGTTGTCGGTGTAGCCCCCTTGCTGACCGCAGTGGCTTAGGAGCCTCTCTGTAGGAACTTTTCAAGCTTCAAAGTACGTCAGATATTCCTTGGTTTTCAGTGTATTTCCTTTTCTTTTTTAAACTTGACATGAGCGGGAGTACGCAGGGTGACTAGCTGAACAGTTGGGTTCACATATTTGGAGAAACCGCTTGAAGAGTTGTCAGTAGGATGATCGTTGGTTGAACATTTTCCGCAGGTTGTCCGTCACCTACAAGTGGCTGCCCCATGTCCGAAACGTTGGCAGCTAAAGCAACGTCTTGGATTTGGGATAAACGGTCGAATCTTGCAGTTGAGATAACCCGCCTTGACCGTTTGGAGAAGGGTCGTAGAGTTAAATGTAAGCACAGTGTGCTTCGAAGGCTACTCTTTATCATCTAGAGTCTAGACGTAAGGTAATACGTCTCACTGCAACCACACACTGATTGCTGAGTCCTTCAAGGATCTCATCCTCTGTGCATTCTAACAAATCATCTTCGGAGATCACGCCTCGAATGATGTCTAGAGATCGGTGTGGCGCTACTGTGACTTTGTGATCAGCTATACTAGTAAGTCCAAGGAGGATACTTTGTTGCTCTGTTTCAGCCTCAATAAGGAGGTTTGCAGAGTGGAGCTTCTTTGCTTTGTAAGTTTGTCCAACAGATGATTCCAGGGCTTTTGCAACAAGGAACGGGGAGAACTTTCCAAGTGGTAGTTCGTATTCGCAGTGCATTGCTAAGAACTTTGGGGAGGCTTGGGTATCAACAGTAGTCTTTAGAGGAACGGTGGCTTCGTTGCGAACTCTTTTCAGAGATAGCTCAGAAGGAAGGTTTGCTTTGGGACCCATAAAGAAATGGGAGACATTCCACATCTGCGGTGTGCCACCTAGTGCTTAAAGTCTCCCGTAACTTGAGGGGGGTTCCTACAAGAAGGTAGGGGAGGGGGGGGGGGGGGGTGTTCTGACGAGAGGTACTAGACGCACATAAAATAAAGCACACTGCTGACTCTGCCCACGCTGTACCTGCAACCCTCAAATTGCTAATCCCCAAAAGTCACATCCCTGAAAACAAGCGATTTTATTGCAAGATAGGATTTTGATTTCACTAAGGCTGGGGATGTTGAGGGGGGTCTCAGACCATCCGTTAAAATCAGTGGGGGGTCCGAGACCCCCTGAGACCCCCCAGACTTTAAGCCCTGGTGCCACCCATTATGGAGCCCAACATGGGAAAACATAACGGCACATAACAAAAATGGCTTTGCTGTGCACGTTACTCCAGTAGTACCTGCCCAGATGTTATACCCAAGGGTGGGACTAGCGTCCTTCTCCACTCAAGGTTGACTCTTGCCGCCAAGAAGGTGAAAGGAAAATAGAGAGAAACGAGAGAGGAAGAGTATAAGTAAAGGTGGGAGTGAAAGAAGGGAGCGGATAGTAGAAGAGGAGGCGACTGACTGAATCATCCTGGCCGGGCCTTACGAGAACACCCGTCTAGAGCGAAAGCTCGCGCTGCAGAACCCAGGCATCCTGGGTTCGAGCCCCACCCCTGCCCGTTTCGATCTGGATAAGTATTGAACCGGCGTGCGGTCGTGTATCACTACTGCGTGGTGCACGTTAAAGACCCCAGGCTAGCAGTCGTACCGCACTGGTTAAATTGTTTATTTACAGTGGGTAACAATGTCGCCATGTTCTGGCGGACTAACCTCCTGCTGTATAAACAACTAACGACTAATTTGACCGTTTTTTTAACACCCGTCATTGAGAAGCAGGGGCCAAAGTGGTGTATTAACCTCACCCTGGAGGCCCCGAAGGGTCCAAACCTACCCTAGGCTCGGCTCAACCACTAGGACGCCCTTTTCTTCAGACACGGGAAAGCCCCGCACTTTGAGCCATGCGGGCGAACCCGCATGGCTCGGGGTCTGTGGTGACGCCACTCACCAAACTCTAGAAAGCCTCAAATAACAGTGTATTCAACTGCTCGCCCGGGGTACGCGTTTATGGGCACCATCAAATTGAACATTTTCGCTGTGAGCCATATGGGGTACGGGTGGTTTATGAACGTAACTCCGGTTATAAACAGCCCTGGAGATGCTTGAATATTTTACGCGAATAATAAAATAACACTTTTTTTTAGGCACCATTTTCGTTCCGATAGGATAAGTATTTTTTAAATGCGAAAAAGGGTATAATCTGCCGTCTCTAACGCCGCAATTATATTGTTGGTTTCAGTTGAACCAACGTTACTAGAACCACTCAGTTGGGAAACTGCCATATAGACTGCTCAGAAAGAGTGGCACCGATCCGTACTCGAGAACCGAGCTAAAGGCGATCACAACGCCACCACTTCTCCCGCAGCGGCCACTCGAGGAACTGCACGTGACTTCCATTTTGGTTTTAATCGGCCATTTTGGGGTCAAAACAGATACTGTGGAAGGGACTTCAGGGGTACCACCCCCGACTCCCAAGCGGACGCGCCGCGAATTACTACGGAGGTTAATATGCGCCTAGCTCGGGACGCGCGCCGCTAACTGAAATCACCGCTGAGGGACGGTTGCATAAAAACAATATAAATTGTACTGCAAAACCTTGCAAACTAAAGATTTTAGAAAACAACACGCGCCCTTCATTTTGTACTAAACTCCAATAAAAGTTACTACAAAAAGAGTTTTTTTTTTTTTTTTTCGTTCGTTTTTACTCAAAAACATACTTTCTAAAAGCTCAAGGTGACCACAGTTAAGACAAATGATACAGAGTGGCGCTGTTGTCGTATTTAGCTTATTTAGCTCGGTCTCGGTGGACGCCAGCGGCCCAGTTTCAACGGTGAGTTTCCCAACTGAGGGTTCTAGTAACGTTGAGTTGAACATACTCTTACTTGAGGCTCTCTACCAAACACCTACTAACGCAGCTGCCCCCTGCTGGGGATTAGCACATGGATCGCCCAGCAGAAAAGCAGAAAAGGTCACAAAAAAATCACGAGCCATTACACTCTGTGAAAGTGGGATGACCAGCGAAGCTGTTTAGCACACGACACAGACCCGCCCGAGGAGCTAGAGGAAACTAGACGCGCTAGAGTTCCTGTATAGACCTTTCCAATGTTTACAAAATCACAGTCCAGCGTGCGATCTTCACAGTCCAGCACGTGCGTGTTCGTCGCTTCGGAAAGCGAGCAAAGCACGCGCCATACGCACGAACGCTCAAAATGGCACCGGCCACAAGCTCGTTTTTGGAAAGGTCTATAGGCTCCCTACGGGAGCCAGAGTTGCGCGTTTCACGCATGGCATGTGGATCCAGCTCCTCACGTGACTGAATTCGGCGAATAGCAGCGCCGCGCGTTCGAGGGCGCGCGGCGGGCTCAAAAGCCTGGGAACGTACGCCGGGGCGCGTGCAACGTCTACTTTGCTGCACGACACTTGATACGGCTCCTCACGTGATCGGATCTCGGCGAATAGCGGCGAGGGCGGCACGCAGCATGTGGAATCAAACGCGCAACTCTGGCTCCCGTAGGGAGCCTATACAGGAACTTAATAGGGGCTAAGCCTTTCTTCTTACTTTTCCTCAGGTAAGTTCGCTCTTTGCAAATTTTACAAAAGAAATGCACCATCTGTGGGCAACGCTGCACAAAGTCGTAGTGCGATAGGCTATTTTTAAATAATTTCTAATTTTTTTTTTTTTTTTTTTTTTTTAGTTTTGTAATCTGCATTTGAGGTCGTCATCTCTTTCTTAGGACATAGAGAAAGAGGAGGTGGGTCTAGTTGCATAGAAGAAGAAGAAAATACAAATCCAAGAGTTGTGAGTCAGCGCTGAGTGAGTGTGCATTTTTTGGTGTGTGTGACGTTTGCGAGTGTTTCTCTTGTTGTGCGCTGTTACGTTATTCGAGATCGCCTGAAGTGCTTTTCTCGCGGTGCAGTGCGATCTTTTAGCAGACGATCATCTCGATCGACGCCCGGACTGTCGATAAACCACATTT
Organism: Ixodes persulcatus; assembly: GCA_013358835.2. Taxonomy (NCBI): domain Eukaryota; kingdom Metazoa; phylum Arthropoda; class Arachnida; order Ixodida; family Ixodidae; genus Ixodes; species Ixodes persulcatus. The sequence continues at coordinate 336,270 of JABSTQ010011382.1, forward strand.
TGCATCGCACCCCACTATGAATTCTTATAAGCGTCTGAAACTCATTATATTTCAAACAAATGCAATATCAGAATGTCGTCTTTATTCACACGATTCAAACGACGGCGCCGGCTTGGCTGATATACTTCTTGCATTCGTCGTCTGCTGCTGGCATATCTTGAGGACCGGAAGTTGCAGTCGTAAATACTTTAGAAACAAGCGATTACCGGCTCACTTCAGCCGAAACATATATGACATTCAAGTGATTTTTAGGAGTTTAAATCCTACTCCTGATTTTTGAACAGTCGGGTTTTCGTAGCGAAACCTAGTCACATGTGTTTGCCCATAACAACGACCCTAGCAACGGTTAGTTTGGACGTAACGTTGGTTTGGACCCACGAAAGTAGGGTGAAAACTCATCAGGAAAATGCCTCGGAGTTAAAGGTGAGACCATTAGAAATTGAACAATCACTCAAAACGCGCCCCGTCGTATTCCTGACGCGTTTTATTATTATTTTTTTTTCCACCGGACGGCACAGAGAAACTGAAACTAGAGAGTTTTAGAATAACGTACGCAATTTTAGCGCACGCTAGCGCTAAATTTAGCGCTTGCTTTAGCGCACGCGACGCAAGAGAGTTTTAGAATGCGCTATTCTAAAACTCCCTACTAAAGCCACACATCCGTACAGAATAACAACAAAATAAGATATTATTTGTGTTACAAGAACGTAAAGCGTAAATAATGAGTTCTTTTGCAAAGTTTAACAAAAATCATCCGACTAGGGATACCAGTACAAGTGAAGTCATTTCCATCCAATCCAATCCAGTAGAACGTATTGTTTGTGTGGGGCGCACTGCGCGTCAATCACTGTCCAAACTCGTCTTAACTGCAGTTTCGTGTGATTGCGCGATTTCCTGAAATTTGATTGTGTCGGCCGGCACAATCAGATGATTGCAATTTGAGTGTGTGCTTTTCTGACATGTTAGCCCGGGTGCTTTATCATTCAACTTGGCAGTTCCTTTCTGCTCCTATGCACAAAACAGCGCCAGACTCTGCTTCATTCGTCTGCAATAGGTCGTGTCGACGGTGGGTGAGTGAGTGAGTGACACGCAACCCAGTCCTCGTCGACGCATGCGTATTGCCGCCAAGGCGTCGTGAAAAAGACCCCGGTCAAAATTTTCTCAAGCCTTGGCTGGGGCACGTTAGATGCCCTTCGTTTGTTTGACACGGAAACCATTAAAAGTGGGCCCGGACATTTCATCGAACTCCGTTCAATCGAATGCCTTTTCATCGAACGCCAGTTTATCGAAGGCTGTGTCTAGAGTGCCGGCCGACCGCACTTCACTCGCGCCTACAAGCGCCGTCCGAAAGAAAGTCTGACGGCGCATGTATCACTGGGGAGTTCTTCGTTCGATTTTGTCTGTGTTTTTTTTTAGCGTATTACACCATGATGCAAAACCAACTAGCCAAATTAGCCATTCTTATCGAAAGCCATTTCATCGAACGCCCTTTTTTTTTTCCCTACAACTGATAAAAAGAAACTTTATTTTCTCCGCTACACCTTTTCTTTTTTATGCGAAAGCCATTACCTGTCTTATGGGGCGAACCAGCATTATCACCTTTTGAAGCCGCGCAAAACGGCACCTAAATTGGCAGCCCCTAAATTCTCCTGTCACATGGAGCGAACCCCATGCATGCAGCCAATACACGAACTCAACTCGGTGACGTCACGGCGCGGTGGTGGCGCGTCGGTCGCACTTCCGGTCTGGGGCTGTGGGCAGAAGTCCCCATGCCAGACGTGTATTCCTGCGTTGTTTTGAAAGGAACCAGACAAAAAGCTGCCTTCTCGTCAAAACGCCGTGACTGGGGCCGTACCAAAAGTGTCGAGAAATGTTTGAAGGTCAGTTTTCACGTGCTCGGTTCGTCCGAGAATCTGGATATGTGCCGTGAAAAGGGAAAAGCAGACGCCGTCGGACAACGATTGCTTGGGCGGGAAGCACTTTGGGTTGAATTTACGGATACTTGTGGTCATCAGATTTATTTGTTTTGTTCCAACATGAACGCCAGAAAACCGTCAAGTTGTGCGGACCAGCTGCGGACTACGTTCAGTGCGTCTTCAAGTTCAAACGGCCGCCTGATCGTTCGAACTGTCGTCTGCTCTTTCAAACGTTTCTGCTTGTCGTCTGCTCTCTTAGACGACGCCGGCCCGTAGACCAAATGTTGGCCCGGTACTTGCAATAAGAAGTAAGTGCAGGCCTCAAAAGACTTAAATTTGAAGGTTGGTAAGCAGGCTCGATGTAAACAGTAGATGCAAGGAGATGTTGATCATTGTTACCAGTGACCATCACCGACTTCTTATGCCTAATTCACTTGGTCCGATTCTGCTCGCGATTTTCAGTATCGACGTCGACCATCTCAGCTACGGTTCACGCTTTTGCAGCCCGAGCGGCGTCGCGACTGAAAATTGCGAGCGAAATTTCATCATGCGAGTCAGGCTTTAGCGTACATACTGCGGCGTCCACGCGGAATGAATCACCACATGTCGCATTATTCATGCGAAGTTTTGCGGTGAAACGAGCCTCGGTAATTTCGCTGACGCCGCTCAAGATAGTCAGACACCGCCAGGAAGACGTAGAATCAACAATTCGAACAAGACAATTCGCCGACAACATCGCATTTCAAAGGTTTGTGTATGGGCGACGGCGAGCTTCTTGCCCACACCCCCATCGGGCATGCGTGGTGCCGGTGGCGTCCGCTAGGGGCGCTCCGGTTTGTTTGTAAACATGAGTTGGTGTATAGACTACTTCCATCAACGTATAGCTTGTCTCAACACATGCTTGTTGTATTTTTGTACTCGAGCCTTTCTGTTAGCGTTTCGAGGTATGTGAACGAGCCAGTGCTGGGAATCTCGACGCTACGAAGCTCGGGGATCTTGCTTGTGTACGAGTCAACAAGCTGTAACAACCAATAAGTATGCGTACATCGAGTTCGCACCTTTACATTAGTGTTGCTGGTCAGAAAGTTTGTTTGTTTTGTGCGTCCATAGACAAAATATAACTTTTTTCAATTACTGTTTTTCTTAATATGCCTAAGTATGCGAGGTAAAACTCGGAAGTGCCATTGAAAAGCTCAAATCAAACACACTTCTTTTCTCTTACCTGTACTGACCCGCAGCACTGCATAAAGTGAAGTCTCTACCCGCTTGCATTCTGCTAATTTATTATCGCGCATGCGCCTATATGATTGCAGGATATATCCTGCAATTGTATAGGTACATTCGCACATACAAACTGTTTTAAGAAAGCGAAAATCAAGCACTTGTGTAAAGAATGTCGCACCGTTCACCGGAAGTGTGGCGGACGGGCGTGAACCCCAATGCGGTGCGCCAAACGAACGAAATTGTTCACAGCGGATTTGACGGTTGCTAATGGCCATAATATTTGTTATGTGTTTGTTTTCTTCCTGACTGAGTATGCCGAGATAATTTCAGACACACTGTCCACACACAAATCTTAGGTGTCAGTAAAAGCTCGTCCAAAAAGGCGTAGCAAGGAGGGGACGCTTGTTAGGGCCTCCGTCTTAGCTAGCCGATCTCAACGCTTGCGAAAACTTAATCTCCTATCAGCAGAAAATTTGAGTGGGATATATATGATGACACGAGGAAGACATCATAGTAACGTTTGTACAGTAGTGAGGTCGAATTTATTGCGTTTCCTTAAAAGTTGATGCGTCAACGCTGGATTCAACTTTAATAGTCCTGCGAGGATGCGGCTTGCTTTTCGCCCAATGAAGTAACAAGAAGCGGACGTTTGGCAAACAAAATACGTATAAGGCTCAAGGTTACCACATTTCAGTTGTAGTTCACTGCTACTAGACGGGATTATTGAAATTGAGGTCAAAGATGCAATCGTGGGGTGAGGTGACTAAGCCACGTCTTACTACGTTTGCATGCGTACGCACAATATTCGGTGTTTCGGGAACCCAGGAAAGTGCCCCGATCTTCGTTTTGTATCGCTCGCGAATGAGTGTATTGTACATTCGTGAAAAATCAGATAATCGAAAACACAGGCAGCGCATTCGGTCCCGGCGTGATGGCATGAAATGAAGCTGCTCAATCGAAACCGAAACTGAGTGGCCAACTAGTTCCCAGAGTGCACTGCGTGGTATTTCGCCGTGATGGGGCGCTTCGATTTTGGAAGAAGTCAATTGAGGCATAAATTCCCACTGGCTTCAACGTATCATATCAGATGCTTCGTCAGGAAAGCTGCCGGAGCCAGTCAAGGTCAAAGCGGATGCGCCTCAGAAAAAAATAAAACACAAAGAAGAGCACAGCAACGCTGATGCATGGTCACGGAAGCCATGGAGATGAGAGGTTAGGAGACGGGGACGGACAGTGACATGACGCTCTTCCTCCGCGCCTGCGCAGTGGGGGAGCGTGATGTCACTGCCTGAGTGCAGCGTGAAAAAGAAAGACTTGGCACGCTGCTTGTAGGATGGCGCTGCGTGTAACGAATGCTTTCGCATTCTTGCACTTAAGCATTCTTAAAAGCACGTTCACACCGGCAATGCAATCTAGTCGCATGATAACTTTTATTGCAAAAGCGAGCATCGCGGGGAAAAAGCGACGCAATTTGAGCAGTCGCTTGCTGACCCGACATTTTACGATGTGATCTAGTCGCGGAGCGGCTGAGCAAATCAACGGCGTTCAGAGCGAGAATTTTTGAGAAGCAACTCGCCAACGAAGGCGTTGGACTCGCTCATCGCACACGCCAGTTTGACCATCTAATTTTCTTGCGATGCAATCTAGTCATATCGTGCGACTGCTTACATCGCCGGTGTGAATGGGCCTTAAGGGACACTGACAGAGTATTTATGCTTGCCAAAGTTTTTATTTGTACATGACATAGGATAGCCCAACTACCCGCAAAACAATTCAAGGCTCGAAATTCATTTTCTTTCCGCCCAAAAACTGCCGATCCAGAACTGTCCTGTTTGAGTCGCGCTCACTCTCTTCTCCGTGGTCACTGGCTGTTTTCTATGGTTTAGACACAACCCCTGAAGATAATCAAAGTCGTGGATCATCGAAGATACACACACAATATTAAAAATAGAATAGAAAGATAATACCCATTTTTTGTGGCTTCTAAAAAGCTCCAAATACGTTGATTGGGGAAAAAAAGTATCGCAGCCACATGACTTCCGCCATCTCTCTCCTCTATATTTCTTTTTCCTTCCCAGTCCAGTATCGGTTTCAAGCAGTTGCGTTTTTTTACTTTCTTGAATATGTATGCGACGCTTGTACCCGTGACCCGTGATCATTGAGTACAGTGACGAAGGTACATCCCTTCAAGTTCTTGAAGAGACATATTCTATTTCAAGCACAATGTCCTTGAAGTAATGACATGTACCTATGTCGCATGAAGCAGAAAAAAAGTTGTGTCTTTTTTTGTTTATTCTTCGTCATCAGCAGAACTGTGGACTTACTGGCTTTGCAACCTTTGTTCTTAGAAAGAAAGCTATTGTCCTAGGATTGAATGAAAACTCAAGTAAATAGATAAAGAAAAAGAAGGTGCAGAGGAGAATAGTTATCTTCCTTTTCGGATCTACCTTTTATACATGAACAAATAGGAAACAAAATATGTGGTGGAGGACAGCCACTTAACAGAAAACACCATACCCACTCAAGTTTTGTTATATTTTGATTCAGTAACCAAACTTTTGGTGAAATAGTGACCAGGGTAGTAATTTTATTCCTAGTGATTTGACAGCAGAACTCGGAAGAAAGAGTAAATAATATAAAACACACTATAATGCTCCAAAAGTTGGTGAAGTGAAAGTCAATGAAACGGCGTCAAGCGATTCACTGAAAGGGCTTTCAATGAATCGGGTTCTGTGAATCGGCGTTCAATGAAAGGTCCACTTATTCAATGAAACGGCATTCAGTGTCCAGAACCCCATTAAAAGTTTATTTCGTTTTACCGACCTCGGTCGCTTTGGGCAGGTAGTGACATTGTTTCCTTGAAGTGTTGCTTCAAAGCGACCCGTCGGCATAAACGACTGTATCGAAATGTTTGGGCAGTTTGAATTCCTGGCACTTGCAGTGTTTCTGTTGCAAATCACAAAGTGATCAGTTCATGGTCTGTGGAGACCTAAAGGGCTTGATGTTTTTCACCACAGATTTTAAGGGGGGACACTACCCAAGAGGGTCAACTTTTGAACGTTTAGCTTAATATGAATTAAATCTACAGTATATACCTGCAGCTGCAAGGCAAAATGCAGTGCAAAGTTTCATCTGTGTACAGGAATTGTAAAAGAAATTATAGTTGCTTTTATTAGGAACACATAGACTTTGTTTAGGAAAACTATCGTTAGGAAACTAATGTAACACCCAACATTTTTCTAGCCTAGATCTCCAGCAGAATGCCTGAAAAGTGCAACTGTGAAAACAAATATCCTAAAAAGCAATTTATTTTATGCTAACATTGCAGTGAAAAATCTAATAAATTTTCTGCCTTTTCTGGCATTGATAAAATCTTAACATCTTTCATAAAAGACATCCACAAAGTCAAAAAACAATTCCACAGTTGCATTGCCCATAAAATTTCAGTTAGGAACAACAATGAGTGAGTCTTTTCTGTTGTTCCATTAACAAACGATAGTTTTCCTAAAGGGAAATTTATGCCAAAAAGTGGAACAGAGAAAAATGTGTTCAAAGTGCTCCAACCCCTACCTTTCCTTTAGTATCGGTGAACCGAAAATAATTTATAAAACATTAACCATACAGTGTAAACTACTGAAACTTTCTGGGAATACTCTCTAGATGTTGTTGGATGTAAATATGGCATTTTTCAAAATCAACTTTTTTTGCAGAAATTTTTTTTTCTGGGTAGTGTCCCCCCTTAAGTTAAAATTGTGGCCAGCGGCATCGTTATACGCATTACCGGCACAAGCAGCGCCACCAGCCCTCGGTAGTCGGAACCAAAGGCGCGCGAATAAACGTCTTTGTCTCTCAGCAATCACCGCGTCCGTGTGTGTCCCTACCCGCGGTTTACATGGTGTCAGAAGACACAAAGAACTCGGCGAAGTAGGCTTAATGTGAAAAGGCCTAACGGTCAGCCTTCGCTGAACAGCCGCGCAATTCCTGCCGCTGCAATGGCTACAGCAGCGACAGTGGGAAACGTGACATCCCTGCTACCAGCCCCGAAGCCCCTGGATATGTCGCAAGATCTTTGGGTGGCATGGAAACTTTGGGCGAGTGAGTACAAGCTCTACGCGACTGCGACCGGGCTCGCAACGAAAACTAAAGAAATTCAAGCGGCAACGTTTTTGGTCGTATTCGGCGAAGAGGGGCGGAGGATCTTCCGCACGTTCAATTTCAAAACGGAAGCGGATCGCGACGACGTAGACAAGCTCTTCGAAAAATTTGAGGAGCACTGCAAGCCCGTTGTTAACCTCGCATACCACGACTTCGTTTTCGACACGAGAGACCAAAAGTCCAGAGAACGCTTCGATGAATGGCTGACGAAGCTTCGTATGCTCATCCGGAACTGCGAGTACGGGCAGCTGGAAGAGAGGATTTTGAAGTGCCGCATCATCCTAGGCATTAAGGACAAGCGGTTGCAAAGCCATCTGATCAACGAGAACCCCGATTTCCACAAGCTCGTGGAAATTTGTCGCACGTGAGAGAAAAGCAAGGAGCAGGTAGAAGAGATGCAGAAAACGACCCAAGTTGGCCGCGGCAACGCCGACAAGTGCCAGGACGGCACTGAAGAGGTCAACTTCGTACAAAAGGACAAAGCGTGTGCGAAGTGCGGTTATGCGTACCACAAGAACCAAGTCTGCCCCGCAGAAGGCAAGAAATGCAAGCAGTGCGGCAAACTCAACCATTTCGCGAGCGTCTGCTGATCAAAGAAGCCGAACAAGAGATTCGCCGGACAGATGAAGACCCGGAAAGTTGACAGACTGGAATGCGAAGAAAGCTACTTTCTGCATGCCGTCTTGCCGAGCTACACAACTTGGATACAGGAGCAAACTGTTCAGTGATTTCACTCAAGGAACTGAAGGCGATAACACGCAAGGAGTTGGAGCCGAGCAACGCACTACTGAACACATTTTTCGGCCAGAAAAAGTAAGCTGCCGGAAAGGTGACTGACTCTGCAAGTGTCCAGCAAACGCGGAGCTGCTCGGGCACAGTTTTTCGTTGTGCAAGAGCCGGTGCAAGCAACCCTCAGTGGTGAACTGTCCCAGGAGCTAGGCCTCATCAAACTTGTGGCCACAGTGACAGAAGAGGGCCAACTCTACGAAGCGGCACGACCGTTCGAAGAGACTTTCAAGGGCCTATGTGAGCTACGTGGGGTGGTGTACCACATGAAACTGCACCAAGGATCGCAAGGTGTAGTTAAGCCAGCCCGTAACGTCGCACTGGCCCTCCGTGACAAGGTCAAGGCTGAACTCGACCGAATGGAAGCAAATGGAGTGATAACCCCCATCACCGAACCGACTGAATGGGCCAGCCAGATGGTAGTTGTGGTCAAGAAAGGCAAGATAAGAATATGCTTGGACCCAGTTGACCTCAACAAAGCACTCAAGAGAGAGCACTACCACATGCCGACGCTGGAGGACATCGTCACAAACATCGAGGGTGCCAAGTACTTTTCTACATTAGACGCTGCCACAGGATTTTGGCAGATTCGACTTGACAAGCCCAGCTCGTATTTGTGCACCATGAGCACGGCTTACGGAAGATATAGATTCCTCCGGATGCCATTCGGAATCGCCACTGCCCCAGAAGTCTTCCAGAGAGCAATGCACCAGGTGCTCCAAGGTCTCGACGGCGTCGAGGTGGTCATGGACGACATACTGGTGTGGGGTTCCACAAAGGGAGACCCCGACAGACGTCTACAAAATGTCCTCCAACAGTGCCAAGAAGCAAACCTCAAGCTGAACCTGGCCAAGTGCCACTTCTTCAAAGCGGAGGTATGCTACCTCGGCTTTGTGCTAACGGACAAAGGAATCTCGATTGACTCAAACAGAGCAGAGGACATCCTTGCAGTTCAGGTCCCAGAGAATGCAAAGGAACTGATGACATTCCTGGGAATGGTGAACTTCGTTGCCAGGTTTATCCCACACATGTCGGAGTTAAGTGCACCTTTACGAGACCTGCTGAAGAAGGACAACACTTGGGTCTGGACCGACTCCCAACAAAAAAGCTTTGAGCGTCTTCGGACAGCCCTATCACAGGCACTGGTTCTGGCATACTACGACAAGACGCAGCCCCTTGTGTTGCAGGTAGATGCTAGCCAACGAGGAGTAGGAGCTGTCATCCAGCAGAATGGACAACCCCTGGCCTACTCTTCTCGCTCACTGACTGAAGTGCAAAAGAGATATGCACAAATTGAAAAGGAGATGCTAGCCATTGTGCATGGCTGCACCCGCTTTCACGAATACGTCTTCGCTCAGCCGTGCATCCTGGTGGAAAGTGACCACCGCCTTCTCGAGGCGATCTTCAGGAAACCACTTCACCAGTGTCCGCTACGTCTGCAAAGAATGCGCCTGACTCTCCAGAAGTACTCACTTGAGATAAAGTACAAGCCGGGAAACGAGATGTTGATCGCAGACGCCCTGTCTCGGTTTCCATCGAAAAAGAAGGTGCCAGAGGAAGAACACTTCCAAGTGAACATCATCCAAGAGCTGACAGTCTCTGCAGAAAGACTACAGCAGATCAAGCGGGCAACGAACCAAGATGAGAATATCCGTACCCTGAGAGAGTATGCAAGCACGAAGTGGCCAGAAGACAAAAATGCCGTCCCCGAACAAATCCGAGCCTACTGGCCGTACCGTGATGAGATCCATTCGGAAGACGACCTCCTCTTCCGATCAAACAGACTGATCATTCCCAGCACTATGAGGAACGAAGTCCTAGACCTCCTGCATGCAGCCCATGGGGGTACAGAAAAGATGAAACAAGGTGCCAGAGACGTCATGTTTTGGCCTGGAATGTCAGCAGACATCCAAGAGAAAGTGGAAAGATGTGCGCTCTGCAGACAACACAAGCCCAGGAACCAACGGCTTCCGATGATGAGCCATGACATCCCAGAACTGCCCTGGCAGACAGTTGGCATGGACCTTTTCCACCAAGCAGGGGAAGAGTATGTGATCATCGTGGACTTTTATTCATTCTATTTCGAACTTCGACACTTGAAACACACAACGGCAGATGCTGTCATAAAGTTCTGCCAAGAGGTCTCCGTTACGCATGGTCTTCCCCACAAGCTGATCAGTGACAATGGGCCACCGTTTAACAGCCACAAGTTTGCCGAATTCATGGAGCGCTGTGACATCATCCACGCGACATCAAGTCCACACTATCCCCGTTCAAACGGAATGGCCGAGCGAGCCGTCCAAGAGGCAAAGAAGCTTCTGAGCAAGACTTTCTACGACACGGCAGAATTCTACAGCGCCTTGTTGGAATGGAGGAACATGCCAAGAGACAGGCTCCTGCAGTCCCCAGTCCAGCGCCTGATGGGAAGAAGGACAAGGACACTGCTGCCTACGCACCGCAAGCTTTTAGAGCCTGAGACAGTGCCACCCCAGCAGGTGACTGCAAGACTTAAGGAGATACGCCAGCGCCAACAGACCTAGCTACTACAACCAAGGTACAAGAAGTCTGGAGCGTCTGCACCTTGGGTCGACGGTCTCAGTGTTCGACAGTCGGACCTCTCAGTGGTCACCAGCAGTCGTAGCCACAGACGACCCTGCACCCAGATCCTACATAGTGGCAAACGAAGATGGACAACAGCTTCGTCGCAACAGAGAGCATATCCGCTCTCACAGCCCCACAACGACGACGCCACAGCCTTCGGGACCCCAACCCGTGGCACTGCGGAGAAGCTCAAGGCAGCCCCGCAAGCCACGTCGCTACATAGAGTGACTGAGTAAAGCCTTAGCTCCAGATTTGTTTTCTTTTATTAAAGAAAAGGAGATGTGGCCAGCGGCATCGTTATACGCATTACCGGCACAAGCAGCGCCACCAGCCCTTGGTAGTCGGAACCAAAAGCGCGCAAATAAACGTCTTTGTCTCTCAGCAATCACCGCGTCCGGGTGTGTCCCTACCCGCGGTTTACAAAAATAATTAGAAAAAAAAAGACAAAAAAAAAGTTACCCCTGTCTGCACCTGAAATAGAACTGCAGACAATTTAAAATAAATGAAGGAGGTAAGTGTACTGACTGGTTTGTCTTTAAAGCCACTTAGAAGAGAAAAAAAAAATATTATATATACTATGTATATATTGCTACTGAGACCTCAGCCACAGGAGAGGCCTAGTCAGCAGTTATTAAATTACGTAAATCAAAATTGCCCCAGTTCTTGTCTTGCTTTTTTTTCCCCTTCTTTCGGTTGTCTGGAGCGTGTCTTTGTACCTGGTTGTTTTGATGGAAATTCTGGTGCGCTCATGCAGACTACTCTTTATTCTGGTTTTTTAGGCAGGAGCCCCTGCCTTTCTTTTCTGATGCTCCAACATAGTGTATGTAATAAAGGGGGTTTCTCCCATGCATGAAACATGGAAAGTCCAATAAAAACTTGTAGGGCGTAACAACTACCCTCTCCGGAATGGATCAAATGTTGGTGAGGATTCTTGCCCTGGAAGTAACAATGTTGCTGTGCTGACTATATTTTACTCGAGAGAAGTCTGCAAACAGTCTCTACAAACCCCGACACACGGTTTGTAGAGTTTGCGAGCCACCCCATACAGTAATTTATTTGGTTGTACAAAGTATTAGAATATGTGTTTCTGTGGTCATAAAATCATGTTTTTTTGTCCTGTTATTTGTAATAATGGAGATGCAAGGCAAACTGCTAATTGCCCTTAAAAGTGTAGAGCTCTGTGTTGTTATTGCATGCGACAAAAAAAAAAGAGTTTCTTTTCATGAACATATCTACTTTATTTTGTTGGACGTCTTGGTTTCATTTTGGTCTTTTGTCAGAGAATTTGAAGTTGTGTTTCAGCATCTACGATCTAGAATCCAAGTTTTGGGACTAAATCTATAAGTCCCGAGATTGTCAGAGATACAAAACTGGAAAACACATACTCCTTCAAGATAGCCCCCCCCTTTTTGTAAAAGCAGATTTCTCCCCAGGGGTAGATCTTGTCCAAGCATTTCTGGAACACATTCCTTACAATGTGCTAGAAAGCCAGCAGTTCTGATGTTGGCATGCAATGTTGGGAAACAGAAGTTACGATGGCGAGGTGAGGTGAGCTAAGATGGGTATGATAAGAAAACCTTAATTGTTTTGGCCAGAAGGCTGGGAGCGACTGGCTGCCCACTGTGTTTATGGTCTTCCACCTCTGCCCTGCCATTCCTCGGATGTCGAGGACGTTCGAAGACTTTTGACTGTAAGCCTCCCCCAATGTGTTGTAGATATCCATAGGACTTCTGCCCATCTGATTTCAAAACTTAACATTAGCAAACTGCTCGGCGAACACGTTGCTACTGCGTGACCTATTTGGAGGAGTTTGCACTTTTGTACATGGGCAGACCCGTGACCATGTACAAAGCGCATGAGGGCTTTGTACATGCGTGAAAGTGCATGTACAAAGCGTGAAAGCGTAGGAAGCGTGAAATAAAGACTCGCTTCCACCAGCATCTGCGAGCATTGTTGTGCAAAGCAGCTACAACAAATCTTATAAAAATCTGATGATGAAGAATTATAAGAACAATTTTATACATCGGGTACCCTTCAGTATTTATCTTATCTTCGCATTTTACGGCCTGTGGGTACATGTTCAAAGCTAAGGACGATAAACACAGTCCAACTCCGTGGTGTGAAACGGTCCTGAATTTTTTTTTGCCTGAAGGCGACTGCGCACGGAGGGAAGAACCCTGACCCTCGGGCTCGGCCAGCGCGCCCCGCTGTTAACGCCAACGTGCGCCGGAGAGCCAGGTGGAGTGCGCTAGGGTGCCTCGACGTCTTTTTTTAATGTGAGAGCATTAACTGTCCCATGGAGCAAGCCGACGTTATCGCCTTTGAAGCTGCGCCAAACAACACCTTAACTCCTTTCTCCAAGTGACGCCAGCTACCAGCTATGAAAACAAGCGAAAAGCCTAGCCAAATGGCACCTAGTTTCCCCGATCTCAAAGGAGCGGAGTGAAGCTGATGGATTTCGGCTTCGAACCCATTGGCTGGCGCGCGTTGTAGTTTCAAGGAATGAGGCTCCCATTGACCGCTGTGCAACAGTTTCAACGACCGCCACCCCATGGCGCTGCGTATCCGTCAGCGCGCCGGTAACACAAAGCGTCCAAGGTCAGAGCGGCGAGGAAAGAGCGCGCTCTGCCGTCGACGGAAATAAGCCGCAGACGAAATAAGAAAGCGGAAGAATGATGTGCATGCTTTTGCATTCACAACTCATAAGAAGTGCTTAGGTGTACATCGAGCCTTTTGTTCAGGGTGATGTCATTTTTTGTAGAACCCGATGCCTACAGCACGCGCTTACACTAAAAATACAAAAAAATCTTAGAAAACAAAACACTGTCAATGTCAAGAACTCGTGCAGGGAAGAGAGGCACTCTTTCATGCGTTCATGAGCAAAAACAAAAAACACAAAGGTGTCAGGAACAAAAAGGTCAGTTGTCATCACACTATTCGCCTCGAGATCGAACCTTGTCGCTACCGTGTGGCCGAAATTGTAAACATCTATTAAGTGTGGATACTGCGGCAGCGTCTGCTGCGGGCACAAGTTGAGAAGTATAGATCTCGACTAGGTTTTCGGTTGAGATGTACTCTCTCTATTAAATGCTTGTTCTTTTTGTTGTTGTTTTCTTTTTTTTGCTAAAGGTCGTATTGTATTGTTTCACATGCGTAGAAATTCAGCAAAGCGAAAAATATCAAGTTGGATGTTCCCATAATCTTAGTACTGTGGTCTGTAGAACCGCAAGTCCCACACATTTGTGTTATCTCTCACAAGCCATACATAGCTTTCATAAATATTGAGTGTTGATTGTAGCTGGAGGTTGATTAAAAATTAAATTGGCTTATTGCCTTTTTAATTGACTAATTCATCAATTGATCCGTTGGTTGATTGATCTTCTGCATATATAAAAGATGTTAGAACTACAAATTTTTGTTATTATTCCTACTATGTCATAAATGACATGTTGCAGTCACATTTCAAACTTGACTTATGATGCCTACAGAAATATAAACAAGAAAAGCCTTTTTAAAGGACGGCAGGTTTTAAGGTATCATTTAAACATTATGATGACTATAACAATCACAAAAATGCTGAAGTGGTTTACTGTAAAAGCATTAAGATGAAAACATTAAAAAAATTGCCATGACGTTTTTCAACTTTAAACTTCGACTAAATGGCTAAAATATTTGACCGCGATTAAAGCATTACTGCAATAATCTTAAGGTCAGTAGATGAATATCCTTATCCTAATATGCGCGAGGTTAGGGCGGAAGGTCACCGTAAAGGGTGGTGAGAGTTAGGGATGTCGTGAACCGGTCGAGGTTTGAGTTCGACCAGGTTAGAGTTTTTCAAACTTCTTGTGAGAGAATAAAAGAAGAGAATATTAAGCACCTTAAACTGTAAAAACTTTGTTTTGACATTGTAATAATAATAAAAAGTTTCCCCTTGAGCACATTCTCTTAAAAACCTCACATAGTAATACGGCAGTGGTTGTGCCCAGTAAGCCTGCAGAGGAAGGCACTGTAAGATATGTCTCTAACAGGGCAACCTGCATCTGCAAACAAACCATTAGTGACTTGGCATGCATTCCAGGGGTTTTTGTTGGGCACAAGTATTGCAAGTTTACATTGGTTCGGCTAATAAGGGAAAATTTCTTGCTTTGTACTTTTGTGTATAGAAGTACCATGTGGAAAGCTGCTTTTTTCTTTGCCGCTATTGTAGCCTGTCGACATTGTGAACACAGTGATACATTAAAAAATTCCCAATCTTTATTTGCAGGTCAATTTCTCTCGCATTGTCTCGGAGCAAATGCAACGAATCCGCACATTGCTACTTTGTAGAATGGAGCGCCCACCAGTCAAGCCAACTTCCGGCGGCTCTGATTCTTTGCATAGATTGTTTATTCGCACAGATAAGAGGTCTTTGGATCAGAAAGGATGTTGCCATGCTTTGGTGTTGTGTTTAGTTTATTACCCGTTTTTCCAACCCCAAATAGCCAACCCACCTGATCCAATCCACTACTGTCACATCTCTGTAAACAAAACCAGTGTAGTGCAGTATTCCTCTGAAGGACTTCCCCTAAATGACTCCCTCTAAAGACCTTTTTTGCTGTACCTTTTTTCAGCAACCTCAGATGGTGACCTGTCCGGTTTTTTGTATTGAAGGGTACATCCATGCTGCCCCAGTCCTTGTAAAAGCAAATATACCGAAAAAATTGTCAAGGTGCAGGCGAGCTGGTGTATGTTGATCATGATGTTTTAAAATCTGAGACGTTTGTCCTGTCCCCTTTTTTCTGTCTTACAATTTTTCTTCATTTTTCCTTCCCAGTCTCAGGATTTTAAAACATCATGATAAATATACCGAGTTGTTTTGCATTGCCTCCAATCATATTTACCTTTCATTTTGCGTTACTAGTGTACAAAATTGTTCGATATATTTAGTGACAATGCCATTTGTCCTGTTCATGCTTTCCCGGCTTCACCACTTTTGTGTTTTAATGTTCTGTAATAGGTGGGACATGACTAACACTGGAGAGCTTTTTGGCCTTAAAGATGCACTAACAACGCTTCTGATATCATCTGTTCTTGGTGATAACTTATCATATGGGCTCCAAGCATCCTAGAAATCCAGAAATTATGCTCGTGCGACGTCTATTTTTCTAATAAAAATGTAATTGATGTTTGCACCACAATTCTCTCTGAGCGGAAAAATCTGGAGCACAAAATCCAGCGGAGGCACCGCCGTCGCCCCTGCTGCTGGCGCTCAGACTTGTACATGTTACTGAAAAATAGTAAGGAATTACATTTACAACTACTCGAGGCTAAATTGTAATTAATTATAATTAAAAGTATTAAATTTAAAGTAAAACAATTACAATTAAAAGTAAGGGACCGTTACCCCAAGAAGTAATCCGTTACTTTCGTGGCATTAGTTTCAACATTATTGTCTTCATGTAAGAAAAAAAAGGGAAGAGGGTTATTCAAGTTTTTATTGCTGTCAGCTGTTCCATTTATTGACCTTGAGTATTTTGAGCAACAGCTGGCTCTCGAAAGTCTCGTCAGACATTTTGTGTCATTTCTTACTGAAGATGTAACAAAGCTACGCTGAACACCTTTTGAACTGAGGCACTGGATGAGAGTGCCATATTGTGCCTCACGAATGCTTCATGCTCTGAATTGAGCTTCTTCAGCACAGCTACAGAAGTACAATTCACCTCGAAGATTAAGCAAAGCTTCATCATTGCAGCCGTTGCCCGATATTCGAGAGTCTTAGTGGATTGTTCCGATACCTTCGATAACGATACCCGATAACGATATGATGCATGCGCAAATGCAGCAGCGGAGGATCGGGTATCGTTAGCGGAGTCATCGGAACCATCTACTAAACTCCTCTATTGTCGAAATCGCGAAGCTGTAGAAGGTGTCATACAGCTAGCCAAAAATGGAATAAGAATTGATTTGTGTACATCTTACTATACCGGCATATATTGCCAGACAATCGCAAAACATACTTGACCCAATAAGGTGATAATTAAATAAATAAGGTTTGGCTTGATATTTTTCTTCCTTTGGTTCTGAACAGGTCGAGCCTCGGTTGAGACATTGGTGAACAAGAAAACGTTTTCAATATATAAATATAAGTAATAGGGAAAGAAAACACCAGATCACTCATAACGGCAATTAATTAGAATGTCAGTTAAGACAAGGAAATGTAAACACGTTTGTTGTGTGTACCTTTCTTGGTGCCGTTCAAACAACGCATGGAGCACAGACGACTGCAGTTTACTCCGGTGTTCTCCAGATAGGACGACCGCTGATGCCACGGGCAGCGAAGGGCAGAGAACAAAGCCGCGCTATGGCTCCCTCACGAGTTTCACTCTCTCCCACAAGCCCAAAATCTAAAGTCTCCGTCAGCCACCCTTATGTTTTATTTGTAAAAAAAATCTCTGCTTGAGATAAGATGCGTCCTGCTAGGGTAAAAACAGCAGAGAAAAAAAACAAAGAACCAAAGACGATTATCATTTTCAAAGTACTCGCTAAAAGCTGACTCACAAAAGGGTGACTGAAATGCAGATAGCCTGGCTGGAATTCACCAATAAAGTGAGCCAACTCTAGAAGTTGGATACAAAAAAAGTAGCTTTTAAAACAGGGCCAAATAAGGTGAAAGAAGCTGAAAAAATACATCCTGTTTTTTAAGAGAAGGTGTTAAGTGTGCAGCAACGAACGAGGAGGCTTGTGGCAATAACACCTTCACATATTATCGCATCCCCTTTTAGTGGATTTTTGGGTAGATGGAGCGTTCTCTCCTGTTGTGACATGAAAATGGTCGTAGTCACTATAACCGAGAAGGACATTGTTAATTTGTCTGTGCACTTAATGCCTCGAGCTTCTCGAAGAGGCACACAATCACCTAATGTCCTCCACTCCCCGTCTTCGATTGCAAAGGAAAAACAAAGGGACTAAAAAAAGCAAATATAACTTGCCACCCAGTCCTTTTTTTTTATTTTTTTTTTAGAAATATTCATTTGAATTTTTTTGCGTTGTTGTTAGGGTCTAAAAAAATATAGATAGAGAGGGGCTTGGTGTTGTAAACAAAGGCTTTGGGGAACTGAAGAGTGCCAAGCTCTCTTTGTGCTGGTCAATGCGTGTCACTGACTGCACTCAACTTCACCAAGATAAAAACCTTTTTTTTTTTTAGAAGGAGGGGGGGGGGGGGGAGGGGTTGTGCAAGAAATGAAAACACCAGATGTGTAAGGGAATTACTTTACAATTACTCTAGCAAGTATGTCCCCTACAAAATTACTGATAAATGTAAGAGATTACAAGTAATTTTGTTACTTGTAACGGATTACATACATGTCTGATGGCGCCGCCGGTGCCTCTGCTGAATTTTGTGCTCCAGATTTTTCCGCCCAGAAAGGGGCGTGGCACAAACTTCGATCACATTTTTAGTAGGTAAATAGATGTCACACGAGCATAATTTTAGTTTCTGGGATGCTAAGAATCCCATAGAATGAGTTATCAGCAAGAACAAACAATCTGGGCAACGTCTTCAGTGCACCTTTAAATGTGGGCAGTGTTGTGTGCCGTACCATTGCATTGAGATCTACCATGGTGTCTATTCCGCCTCTTCTAAACCTTGTGGCAAATCTGGTGGCCATTGTCTCAAATAAATCTAGGGAATACATCTCTAGAGAATGCATAGGTTAGGGAGGGCTTCACCCACCATTAGCCAACTTTTGGCATGACCAGTTCTTGCAACCATCACCACCAATGTGACAGCATTAGAATTTAGTGTGGCCCAAGCATAGAAAATTACAGAAAACTGCTCTCTCCCTCAAACCAAACTACCACTCTAGATCCAGTCCGCTGTGCAGTCTTCATGTGAATGAAACCAGTTTGAAAGTGCTGTGTTAAAAATCTGTACGCTTTCCTAGCCAAGTGGCCTGCCTCTCTCAACACAGGATCCACCTATATGGTTTTAGAGTGTATTACATGTTGCTACGAGGCTGCAACCAATATGCCAGCTCACTAGTTGGGTGATGGGAGGATGGAAGTAGAAACTGCAGATTTTGAGTATTTATCAGGCATAAAATAGAAAAGTGCTTCAAAGTTTGTAGGCAGTGACTGCCAGAGTTTTATTTAGTTTTAGTATGGAGTGGGCATTACACACTTAAAGCATTCTATGTATGGAATCTGCTCTCCTTAAAAAGACGCTGAACTCGCACAAAACATTTTTAAGTGCCTAGATTGGTATATACGTCGGAGAATGTACTTCTCCTGTAAAAATAGTAATGCATTATGTTGCGAGACACATTTGGAGTTTAAAAAAATTCCGAAACGTGTTTTGCTTTAGAGACGTCGACCCTGAAACAAAAGCATATGTCGGAAAGGCTCCTTTCTCAAAACGAGTTGTTCACGTTAACATTGTGCTAAATGTTTTTGTTTTCTCCTTAGAAAAAGTTTCTTTTGTGGCAGGTGTGTCCTATCCAGGCACTAAAGAAACATTGTTTCTTGGGAGTGCGGTATTTGTTTAAGTTAATGACCACCTCGCACTGTGCCAGTGTAATGCTCAGGTACACTTTGGTTTTGAAGCTGCTTCTCTTGGTAAAAGAAGAGCCTGTGGAATAAATTTTGGCTTGCTTTTCTCGCAGGGCCTGACCCAAGAGCCATTAAAGTCGAAGAAGAGGCCCTTGGCTGTGAAGAAAATGCAGAGGGCGAACACTTTTCTGAGAACGACTCGTTCACCATGTGGCAGCGGATGGCGCAGCCACACCGAGAGAAGTACCAGTGCCGGTTCTGCCCTTTCTCCTGCCCCCGCACGTGGGGCATCAAGATTCACGAAAGGAAGCACACAGGCGAGAAGCCCTTCAGCTGCCACGTCTGCCACAGAGTGTTTGCTGTGAAATGTAACCTGCAGGTTCACATGAGAATTCACACGGGTGAAAAACCGTTCAGGTGCCAGACTTGCCAGAAGGCTTTTTCACAGAAAAGTACCCTGCAGGCTCACGTGAGGGTTCATACGGGCGAAAGGCCGTTTAGGTGCCAGATTTGCCATAAGGCATTTGCGGTTAGCAGTGACTTGAAGCGTCACAAAAGAGTCCACAAAGGTGACAAACCGTAGAGATGCGGGGCTGCGTTTATCGAGCCGTTCTAATTGAGGTGTCACGAGGGACTTCACGGTGGAAACCCGCCATTTTATTGCAAGTGGTGCGGAGAAAAGTTTGTGCAGAAGCTTATTTAAATGCACATCAGAAGGGGCATCATCCGTGAGGGATGTCCGTTATGTAGTAAATGGTCATGTAGCTTAATGTATTTGTACAGTGTCATTCTTTTCTTTATTATTCGAGACCATCTTGGGTTGACCACCTGTTAACTGATCACTTATTCATGATTCATCTATGATCTACCAATACTGACTACCATCTATTGCTTTCTAGAGTCGGGACAACAAAGAGAACTATCACTAATAAAGAAGCCCTCAGTGCCCATTGCAACGAGAATATACCATATTTTCCGGTCTATAGGTCACACTTTTGGAAAAGTCGCACCTCACCGTAAACAACTATTTTATTAAAACATTGGTATGTAGGCTACACCTTTATACGAGTCGCATTTAGATTCTTGTACGGTGGGCACGACAAAGACGATTTTAAAAGCCGGCACATGCGTATTATGATCGCAATACATTCGCAAGCGAGAGGAAGTTTCAATATTCTCTTCAACGAATTGAGCGAGAAATATAACTGCCGTAGCACATTTCCATAGTTAAGGCCTCTAGTTATAAAAAAAAAAAAATGCATATAAGTTGCATCATTGTACAAAATGCACCGATGGAAATTTTAGGGAAAAAAACGCAACCTATTTATTGGGTGATACGGTAGGTGCATCTTTGTTCTGTTCAGTGTGGCTTAATAGCGCGTCATAGCGCCGCCAGCCTGGATGGCACATTGCATCCTGGAAGGCAGCGAAGCATAAAGGGCATCCACGAAGGTGCTCTCACTTTGAAGTCGCTCCCACTCTTCTTGAATTGCTCTCCAAAGTTCGTCGGCGTTTACGGTGTCCAGTGAGAGCTTCGAAAGATTTACTTTCATGCGACCCCAGACTGGCTCGATAATATTTAGATCTGCGCCCTTTGGGCACCGTGGAAGGCGCATCACCCCTCGCTGATCCAGGAGGTCCGTCACGACTTTGGCCGTATGAACCGGTGACAGATCATGCTGGAAAAGATAGCAGCCGTCTGGCTATGGCCCGTTGAAGACATACGGAATCATATTGTGGTCCAGTATGTTGCAGTAGGTGGCACTGTTGAATTTTTCATTGATCCTCACCAAAGGACCAAGGCCGTTGCAGGAAACAGCTGCCCACACGTTCACTGACGTCCGACCGCTTGTTGCCACCTCCTTCACGTTTTCTGGGCAATAACGTGTGCATTCGGTGCGCCAAACTCT
The DNA here is from genome assembly GCA_013358835.2 of Ixodes persulcatus. Lineage (NCBI taxonomy): Eukaryota > Metazoa > Arthropoda > Arachnida > Ixodida > Ixodidae > Ixodes > Ixodes persulcatus. The sequence goes on from JABSTQ010011382.1 coordinate 357,388, forward strand.
TTGCTGCTGATCCCAACGGGTTGAAAACGTTGACTCGTCGAAAAAACTACGCACTTCCATTCGTTAACAGTCCAGCTGCAGTGGTCAGTTGCAAACTTCAAGCGGACTGCCTTGTTGGATGGTGTGAGAAGTGGCTTCTGAGCGGCGACCCGACTTCGCAGTCCGGCTTCCCTGAGCCTTCGGCGCACCGTGGCGTTGCTGACATCCAGTTCAAGAGCGGTGCGGACGGACTTCGCATTCTGGAATGGGTCGTCATTAACGGCAGCCACAATCATCAGGTCCTGGTCGATGGTAGTGCTGCGGGGTCGTCGATCGTGGGGCGCATCTTTTATCCGGCCTTCGTCCCGGTATGCCCGGACTATCCTGTTCACTGTCTTCAATAGGCGTCCCGATAGAGATGCTATATTCCGCTGACTATAACCTTCTAAAGACAGCTTTACTATTGCCTCTCGTTCACTATGAGGCACTCTAGCCATTGTTAGAGACGTGTAAAAGAATTGCGGACTTGCTGCCCGTATTGAAAGTGTCGCTGAGGCGTGTGGGCTGGCAGAGTTCGAAATAAAACACGAAAAGCAACCGTATCTGGGAATGATTACAGTGCTCCCCAATCAGTCTCTTTTTTACTGGTTGTGCGTGAAAAATAGAACAAATAGTGATCCAAACGTCAATTGTTATCATTGTCGCCAATCGCATTTTTGATCACGGTGGTATCAAGTGGTATCAAGACGTTATCGCCGTTAGTAGTCTGCGATGAACTATACTGCATGAAAAGTAAGCTGCCAGTGGCGGGGGTGCCGGCAGCAGACGAAAGCGCACCGCTCTCTCCACCTTCCTTCCAAGAGCTGCCGCAGCGTATCGCCACGGATAGGGTTCGAGGCTATCTGGCACGCGCTCCGCTGTTCCCTCTCATATTGGTCACAATAGTACACTTTGGTTTTGAAGCTGCTCCTCTTGGTAAAAGAAATGCCTGCTGAAACGATTCGGCTTGTTTCTCTCGCAGGGCCTGACCCAAGAGCCATTAAAGTCGAAGAAGAGGCCCTTGGCTGTGAAGAAAACACAGAGGGCCAACACTTTTCTGAGAACGACTCGTTCACCATGTGGCAGCAGATGGCACACCCACACCGAGAAAAGTATCAGTGCCGGTTCTGCCCTTTCTCCTGCTCCCGCACGTCGGGCATCAAGATTCATGAAAGGAAGCACACAGGCGAGAAGCCCTTCAGCTGCCACGTCTGCCACAGAGTGTTTGCTGTGAAATGTAATTTGCAGGTTCACATGAGAATTCACACAGGTGAAAAACCGTTCAGATGCCAGACTTGCCAGAAGGCTTTTTCACAGAAAGGTACCCTGCAGGCTCACGTGAGGGTTCATACGGGTGAAAGGCCGTTCAGGTGCCAGATTTGCCATAAGGCATTTGCGGTTAGCAGTGACTTGAAGCGTCACAAAAGAGTCCACACGGGCGATTAACCGTAGAGGTATGGAACGTGCGGGGCTGCGTTTATCGCGCGGTTCCAATTGAGGTGTCACGGGAGACTTCATGGTGGAAACCCGCCATTTCATTACAAGTGGTGTGGAGAAACGTTTGTGCAGAAAGCTTATTTAAATGCACATCAGAAGGGCCATCATCCGTGAGGGATGTAAAGGGTCATGTAGCTTAACATATTTGGACAGTGTTATTCTTACCCTATTATTCAAGACCATCCTGGGTTGACCACCTGTTAACTGATCACTTATTCATGATTCATTCAGGATCTACCAGTACTGACTACCATCTACTGCTTTCTAGAGTCGGGACAACAAAAAGAACTATCACTAATAAAGAAACCCTCAGTGCCCATCGCAACGAGAATATACCACATTGCTTTCCGCACCCGTTTGGCGCAGGCTACGGAGAAACTTTCATGTGTACGTTATCGAAGGCCCCCTTGAGATCGAGCGCCACGAATAGCTCTTGGCGTAGGAGTCTTCGCTTTCTTGATTACCAGTTCGTGTAGTTGCACCAAGACGTCTTGCGTGCACAGGTGCCCCCGGAACCCGTACATGGTCGGTGGCATCTGATCGGTGACGTTGTGGGAACCATGGGGTTCCCTCTATCCCTATCTAGGCCTAGCTTCAAGCAGGCCGTGGGAGTCGTCGTCATCAATGGCCTCGGCCTCCCGGATACAAGGAACCACGAGGCCGAATTCCCCGAAGGGGCCGGCTCTCCCTTGCCCATTTTGAGTGAATGCGCCTTCGGCACACCCTTGAGAGTTATAATGGACGCGACTGCTAGCGGCCTCCCCGGGCGCGTCTATTCTCCGAGGCTACATAAGGTGGCCCCGAAGGAGGGCCAGGGGCTCTCGTCGGCGGAAGCCCCGGCTCTACGGAGCTCGGTTTTTCT